>JAYRBW010141146.1:0-15097 GCA_036023295.1 Invenusta paracnida | reverse complement strand
AATTTTATAATATTATATTTACTGTTCCTAAATAAATATATTTTTGGATGCACGCAGACTTTATAAACAGAGGGTACAAATTATAAGAAAATAAAATTAAAATCGGCTTTAAGTAACTTTGTACTAATTGTAAGAAAATTAATAAAAATTGAAATTTATTTTAAATATTCATAGAAAGTATTTGCAAGACTTTAAAATTTCTTTATAAGTATCTTAAAAAGTATTCTAATTTTCTGTACAGTGGGTAGTGTTTGGGAAAACAAGATTAACATATGGTTGTATACTTAGCAGTCGCAATGTTACCCCCCGATCCAATGCTAAATGCTAGTAGAACCGTATTTGCTGGAGTTGAGAAGGTTTCTTCAATGTAGCAGGGACCGTCTTCTTCAGCATTATAGTTAGTAGGAGTTGCCATCGAAACTGCCACATCCCCGATGTAGGAGAGTTGTCATGCATTAAAAAGCTGTCATGGGAATGAGACACGTCCATTGACTCATATTTTATTTGCACCACGCATAGATTGAGGCTGGCCACGTTGTTATAGTGTCACCGCTTTGTCAGTAGCGCTGATCCTGACTCGCCCACAGTCATGTTGATTGAACGGTCAGTCGTCTTACTGCAGCCGTGCGGTCCTACTTGAAGTGAGACTGGCATCACTGGTAGCTGTTGCGACTTGATAATAAAGTGTTCCCTCATATTACAGGAGAAAGGATACAACCATTCATTAGCTTCCACAAAAGTGGAATGAACGAAAACGAACGCATGCGTCCCTTTTATACTTATATACACCCATCTCATTGGCTGAAACCTCAAGCGGATTTGATCGGCTGCGTTCCTTTTAAAGCCAAGTTGCACCTGGCGAAATTGGAAGAGGCGTTCACGTCCTACACCTGCCCTAATACTTTTTGGCCTTCCAGTAAGTAATATATTTTATTTCCGTTCATTGTTATTTACTTAAGATTATCGATGAATCTAACAAATTTATGTGAAGTAAATAGTATCATTTTTATATATATATTGTGCGTATATCTCGACTTGTTTGATTTATAACATTTTTTTGGGTGACTATATATTATTAAAGGGGACGGATCGTTATGGCCCCTCTATACTGTTTTATTGTTAAAAATACTTCAAACAATGTCATATTTTTTCCATTACTAATAAGTACATATTATATCAAACAAAGAATTGTAGAATTTCAAAGGAAGTCGGCTCTCCATTTTCTTTAAGATAGCAGTATTAACGCATATTTTCAATAGAATTAATTTAAGCGGTATTAATATGTTTATTAAATAGTAAACATTTAGAAAACACGCCGTTCACAATTACAAAAATGCAATGACTAAAAATTACTTCCAATACATAAATGTTTAGGTGAATCTTTTTTACTCTCAGAAATATTCTTATAAAAAACTACTTCAATAAATATTAAGAATATTTAAGAATAGCACCAATCAATACTTTAAATAAGGCAGCACGAAGAGAAGTAGAACAACATTAAATTCAACATTTTTTAATATGAAAGTGTGCATAAAAAATCTTTCGGTAGGTAGATAAAATGCAGTTGAATTTTTCATAAATAAATATACATATTTACAATAAATACATTTAAATACAGCATAACCTGCATTTTTGACATTGCGAAGAACTTTTAATGTAATTAGCAGTGTAATTAAAATAGTGCAAAAATGAGTATAAACAGAAGTAAAAATATAATATGTAACCGTATTAACAGCAAAAGTAATGTATTTATTGTTATGTACAACATTGGATGTAAAATTAGATCAGTTTATGGAATAATTTGTTAAAATAGAAGAATACTACAAATACAAAAGAAGTTTATCAATTTAATAATCGAAGCTCATTTTATATAATTTCTAACAAGCTTAAGAATATAAGAATAATTAAGTACAACACAATTGTATTTAAAAACAATAATAAGCTTCTATACAATTTATACTTCAACTTTTAAATAATAATTTTCAAATATATTATTTTATCTGAAATATACTATTTAAAAGTTAATATTTATGTATACTATTATTGGAATCATAAAATTTCTAATTACGATTTCAAAATAAACCGTAACTTGTTGAGTAAAACAAAACATATGTTTACTATGTGCAAAATATATCATTTGCTTAAACTTTAACACGACTTACAAGTAAAAACAGAACAATGTATTATGTATGTATTGGGTGATAAGTTTTTTTATGCTGAAAATACTGAAGTACAAGTAGAATAGAGGCAATAAACACAAAAGAAATAAGTCTCTTTTTATAGATGGAGAAATTAACATGTCCCCCTTGTAAGATGAAATGCGATATACATAATTATTAAATTAGCTTTCAAATAATCATTATAACCAGATAAAAGTTAAAAACAACTACATACATACATATATACAGCAGCCATCGATAGAGAAAACAATGCTATTTCAGATTAACTACATGATATGGTATCTAATCATATTTAGCTAATTATTTCGACGAGAATATGTATACAGGAGGAATCAGCACTCAGAAAAAAAGTTACATGTCATTGATGAAGTCAGTAATAAATTTGGAGGTTGAAATCACGCGACACAACAAAAAAAACAATTCATACAATCTATATTATTTAAATTTGACAACATGTAACCATAATTTATAACTAAAATTTCTAAGATTCTAAGTTTTACAATGGTAGAAAACCCTGTTGACTACACAAACATGTTTTAAAACTGTAGGAGTAACTCGTGGATTGTCCTTTCCTACTTATGTTTCTTTGATTTTATACACGGAGTCATACTTCCTGCGCATTGCTTCTCCTCTATTGTACTACATAATATTCTTATGTGTGCTATTTGACAAGTTTTATTGTATTCATATTATATCGGTTTTACTTTTAATAATTAATTATCTTTTATTTATACGCAATACATGTTTCAATTAATTATTTTCTAATTTTATCACTTATTATGAACAGAAATGTAGTTTAGTTTATGACTATACTACCTCCACAAAAAGCATTGATTGACACGGTGTATCACAGAGTGAGGATCTCGACGCCAGTGTCAGTGACGTGAACTGTATGCTCAAACTGTGCACACCTCCCACCATCCAAGGTCTCCACTGTCCAACCATCACTCTCCCACAGTCCCACCACACCATTTCCCTCTGTCACACAGGGCTCCACGGTGAACACCCAGCCAGACTGCATCACCACGTCATCATCTGGCCCTCCTCCGCCTATCACGTGACTAATGTCGGGCGGGCCATGAAAGTACGAGCCAATCCCATGGCCGCGAATATTGGGCACCACTGTGAAACCCTCTCTAGTCGCTACCCTCTCGATCGCAGCCCCAATCTCTCCTAGGTTGGCTCCCGGACGACATACAGCTACACCGGCATCGCGACACTGTCGGGCGCAATCGAGAAGGAGTTGGCTGTTCCAAGATTCCCTCACATCACCACCAGGAATGAGAAATGCCTCGCAGGCATCCCCATGTGCGTGTCCATTGAAAACCGTGATATCGACGGAGATGAGATCCCCCGGAGAGAGTCTATGACTCGAGGCAGGAATGCCATGACAAGCCACCGAGTTGACGGAAGTGCAAATGGACTTGGGAAAGCCATGGTAGCCGAGTGGCGAGGGGTAGACACCAAGCAAAAGGCAGCGTGCGAACACCCAATCGTCGATGGCCTGTGTGGTGAGATTAATATCTGGTTGTTGGAGAATGGAGGCGGGGAGCGTGGAGAGAAGTTGACGTACAAGACGACTCGCCTTGCGGATGTGGGCAACCTGATTCGCAGACTGTCTTTCGGGGATACTTGGTGGCGGTGGTGGTGACTGTGCTTGTGGAGTGGCGTAAGGAGGGAGTGGGATATGGGCTGGAATTTGTCTGCTAGCTACTTCAAAAGTGGATGTGCTGGTAAGTGTTTTGGTGTGGAGTGCAGCATGCTTTAGGCAGGAGAAGATACTGGCCCTGTGCATTGTCTGTCTGCCTGGACAAGCTGGGAATACTGAAAGTGAGTGAGCAGAGAATAATCCATACTTGAGCACAACTATTAATATGTATGACAAATAAATTAATAAAAATAGCAAGACAAACAATTTTTGACGCTTTCATGCTAACAATAATAAATCAAGTGTAATTCGAAAATAATATATTTGATTGTACTCATTTATTTTTATAAATACAATAAACCCTCGATTATTTGCCACATTTACCTGGAACAGATTTACCTTTATTATAAACCCCTATTTATCCGCCATATCTACACTATAAAATCCCCTCGCGTATTCACCATATTCCGTATGACACGTCAGGCAAGTTACCAAAAAAACTAAACTGATAATTTCATAGATATATAATAATGTACATATTATATACCTACATACGACTAAGTAGTGTTAGGCAAATTGAAATCTCTATATTGTATATAATATCAGAATAAGATGAATATTTTGAAATACATAATACCATTAACTTTTTCATTTGTATAAATGACAGTATGTACTGTCTTACTGTTATAAGTCAACCCTCGATTATTCGACTATTTTTCATTTCCCGAGTTTGGCAGATAACAGAGGGTTTACTGTACACCTAATCCCGGGTTCCCGATTTTAATCGCCAATTGCAATACATTTCTTAGATAAGATATTTTTTACGAACAAACAATTGTCTGAAATTGTCTACTATAATGTAAAAATAAGGCTAAATTATAATATGCCTTTGTTACATATTATAAAGAGCTAGATGAGTTTTAACCTTAAAAAAGGTTAAATTGGTTATTTTTCATTTTCAAATGTTTTTCAGAAACATTTCTGGTTTTATATATCTCCAAGGAAATTCCTTAGCATTATGGCTATGCATAATAATATTATACAGATCATATTACTTGGTCATAATGATGTTTCAGATATTGTGCAGCATAATTCTGCAACTAATGTTTGCATATTATTGAAAATGGCTCTGAATTTTACATAACATGCAATTGGCAACCATGTCAATCAATGAATTAAATTTAGAAATCCTAATAACAATTAGGATTAATTCGTCTAATATTAGTTAAAGATTTGTCAGTTGCTATTATACTTCTAATATTAGTTGAATATTTGTCAATTGCAACTATATAACCTTATATTTCTAATGTCAGTCGCTATTATATAACATTATATTTCTAATGTCAGTTGAAGATTTGTCAGTTGCAATTACATAACTTTATACTTCCTCGTCAGTTGCTATTATATAAATTTATAATTCTAATGTCAGTTTCTATTATATAAATTTATAATTCTAATGTCAGTTGCTATTATATAAATTTATAATTCTAATGTCAGTTTCTATTTTTTGAGATGTCACTATAATTTTAGCAGAAAATCGATGCGGATACTCTTAAACGTTTTTGCCTTGATGAAAACTGTCACAGCTATGAAGAAGTTGTATAAAAAGTGAGTCATTTTAAATGACTTATTATTCTAATATGCATGACAAATATTTGAATTGACCTTTGTTTTGTTCAAATGATCTAGTCTAGCTTCCTCATCAGTGGCATCTTCATCGGCAGCCCATTTGTTGGAACCTCAGTATGAGGCAAGTTCTTCTGCTACTCGTGAATTTCCTACAGTTTATCCTCTTCCTCAATTCAGTTCCGGGATAGAAACCAATCTTAACTCGAAAAGAAGAACATTTCGTGAGCCTCACTCTCAGTTAAGAGCCATGCTAGTTCAAAATGTTTTTGAGAACATCACTGAGAAGTATGGGATTTGGTATGATGTTTAATATTGGATTTTATTTTCAGTATTGATAGTATACTGTTCAATGTACTGATTTTTCCCATAATATATATATATATATATATGTTTGACTTTCTCTGGTAGCATTATTAAAATATGAAAAAAAGGAAAGAGCACTTGCGGCAGATAAAAAGTTTATTGTAATATTTCGCATCACACCACGTACAAAAGACTGCTGCATGTATTATGCAAACAAGTCGTCATATTGCGCAACCCGCCACTAAATGTAGCCTATTTCTCCTGTGACTTTGAAGAGGGTCTGCACCTGACGCTGCAAAGTGGTTTTCAAGATGAGTAAACATAGATATAAATAGGTAAGGTGACATTTCAAAACACGCATCCTTATCTTATTTTATAGAATAAATCCCGAATTACATATATTTGGCATGTAATTTCTTTCATTTCGAAGATGCCACAATGGAATAGTCTTTTTCCTGTTGAAACTGATATAAATGGAGCCTCACTCTACTAGTCTTCATCAATGCACCTCATTGTTAAATGCCCTGAACAAACTCGAATCAGGCGCCCCTGAAACTGATTTTAAAGACTCAGAATACGTCAATTGGAGTGACGAATAGCACTAATCATCAATTGGCTTGCAGCGAATAGTATTAAGCAGTATGTAACTTGTTATTTTATTATGTTCTAATAGCTTTTCCATACTGTGTAGGCCATTTCTGGTGTGATTTTTAAAATAACACATTTAGAAATGTAAGTTGCTGTTTTTAACTTAAGTGCTATATACACACAATTTTGCATGCAAAGTGCACTCAATGCACACCTGTTGTTAAAAAATGAGAAAAATATGTATTTAGTATAGAAAATGCATATCTCCATCAAAATGGACGAAACTCATCAACAAATTATAAGGAACATAATTAGCCCCCAGCACCCCTCCCTTTCCCGGCTATGGTTGAAGATAGTTCAAGTGCATACACTGAAGTGCATCAGCAGTCATATCTGATTATAGAATATCAACAAGACTTTCCCTCATCGGTCATATAAATTGGATGTGTTATATTTTTTATAATTCATCAAATTACATAGCATGATTCACTTCATTGTATTTCAATTATATCAATAGTTAAATTACGCAACGATGGAGTTGGCCTCCCCTTCAAGTGCAGGATCCAGCTGACTGTGGAAGGCAGAGTATACAATTGTAAATATCAATTTAGAAGGCTCTTACAAAAAACTCTCGCACAAACATGTTATGTTTGCTACAATTACGTTGATGTAAATCTGATTTATAACATAAAGATGCAACAAAATTCATGTACAGTCACAATATTAATCTTTAAACAGAATTTATTGTTTAATTCTGCATGAATCTGCCTGAAGAGAATGGACGAAAATATATCGATGAATAAATAATGATTGTTTCATTTCTCTGCAATATTCCTTTTATTACAGAAAATCAGAAGAAACTTTGGACGGTCAAGCTTTGGCTCATCTGAAGAAGCTACTCGATAAAGGTCCAAATGTGTATTATGAAGAAATGTGGGAACATTTTCTTCTTAATTTTAGAGCAAAATTTGAGGAAAACTTTTAAGATATCTCAATTTATAATTTAATGATTTGAATTTACTCATAATTATTTGGATTATTCATAATTATTTATTTATAATATTTCAGCAAGATTGTTTTTTTGTTTATACTTTCAGTAAACTGACTTGTTTACTTTGCTTATTCCCTTACTTAATGTTTACTATATTTATGTTTAATAATTTCATATTTATTTATAATGTAAACTCTCATAAATCACAATTAAACAACATTTAATTTGCATTACAAATTTATGTCAAATTTCAAAATCTAAAATTCCTTCTATGAAATGGTACCTTCCGATTACATGCCCTTGGCTCTCACTGAACCCACCCCATTATCTGCTTCATTCGACAAACTTCCATCTCTCACTCGCGCCAAGGGAGAAAATAAACATATTAAGGTGGCCGTTGGATTCCAGCAAATGTTACAGGAAGTGAGGGAGAGGTTTGTCTCACCAGAGATGCATGCGCATTATAATGGGTACATTCAGGCAAGAATCCACCTCTCCCCCACAGTAGGGGAGAGGTGGATGCTTGTCTGAATATACCGGCAATGAGTACAGTAACTGTCCTGGTACAGTAACTGTCCACAGTAACTGTACTCAATCCAAAAGGGGTGAAGGCTTACATTGACACTGCTAAAGCTTATCAGAAAAATACACTAATGGAGAAAAGAGCAATTAACAAGGAGCAAAAAACTGAGGAAGTATGCAAATTTATGGAGGGCAATTTTGTAGACCACCATTGCATCATGGACAACATTTGCATTGGGTGTCCAAAATCATCATCAGAGAACACTGCAGTAATATTAACTTTAGTGGGGGTAGACACCAAATTTAATGTATAAATAAGTTAATAAGTATAAATAAGTAAAAATAAGTCAATTTTAAAAAATATGAAATATTGGTTGCTAGGGCATACCGAGTCCCCATAGCAACCGATTAAATATTTTATTATGTCATTCAATCCATAATATTAACTTTAGTGGGGGTAGACACCAAATTTAATGTATTCAGAGCTTTGGTTCAAAAGTTAAGATTTTTTACCTGTAAATTGCTATTCTGGCCCACTGTGCAGTAGTAACTTTAGAATATTTTGGTGCTTGATACAACTATACAAATATGTAAAAGATAAATAATAACATACAAACTTAGAGTTTGTAATATAAAAATTTGCCAAAATTTAATGGCATTGGCCTGTCTACATTTTGTGTTTAACATTTCAGGTTTTCTGTAATTTAACATGCTTACATGTTAAATGTATAAACGATTTCCGATTTTTTTTAGGAAATATTATTTTCTCACAAATAGTATCTATATTCCTGAAAATAATGAATAAAAAAGCATTGACCTGCCTACATCAACTTCTGTGGACATTTTACATCTGGTTTTATATGTTAAAAATAATTAAAGAAATATAAAATATAAATTTGTGATGTATTGGCAAATTTTCATGTAAGACTTTATCAAGCCAAAAATATACTGAGGTACAACACAGTGTGCAGCACAATACAATACTGGGTAACATAAATGAGAGAGGGAGAGATATGAATGATCAATGAGGGGGAAGATATACAAAGACAGAGACAAAGATGAAATTATAATTTATAGACATGCTGACGCCCATATTTTATTAAAATGGTGCTGTAAAATATTTCCAAGACCTATGTTTAGCCTATGTGCATAGCTCTCTGCTAAAAAAGAGCTCATGAATATCTTAATCCGAAGCTTCAAAAAATGAAAAAGATACATTTTTGCCAAATGTTACAAATTAAAATGAAATTGCCAATATCTAAATCTTTTGAACTGTGTTTAATTAATGTATTGTACCAGTATTAGGTTTTTTTAGTCTGCTCTGTTTGTTTAATATTTAATTTTTTTGCAGGATTAAGAGCTCGTATGGGTGCAGGAAATTCTCAGATGAATGATCTTACTATCATCCAGACAGCACAGGTATCAAATGTTTATTAATTATTAGAACAATTATTGTTTATTGTTAGTTAAGGCTTAAAATAATGTAAACAATGAGATAAACATTTAAGACTCCCATAGCATTGAGTAATGTTTTGTAAAAGAGCAAAAAATCATATTTTTGAATAAATAGAATAGATTTTAAAAATAATAAAGCCTCATATTTTAGAGATAAACTCATTAGAGACGGGAAAATTTAGTAATTCACAATGCAAGAAACATTTTAATGATATTTTTTTATTTTTACAGAAAGCTAAAAGTGATTATCTCAAAATTTACATATTGTTATTGTAATAATGTGTGTGTCTATTTTGAAAGAGCTTTGGAAATTATCAGTTATTAATTAATTCTGTAAATGTATAAATATTATTTAATTTGTAAATATATGTTATTATAAAATAAATTTCTGGGTAAATTGTGTATTTATTGAGTAATTATGACAATATCTGAAGAAAGCTGCGGAAAATTATCCCTTTATAATTTTCTCTGTAGTTTATAAATATCATGAAAATTACTTTTGTCTACATCTGTTTTTCTTTGCTAAACCTTAGAATATCATATATTATATTATATTATTACACAACAGTTACTTTCAATATGTATTTAGTTAAAGTTTATATAACAGTTGACTTTAATAATTATTTATTGTGTGTTTTAATTGATATTAAAGCTCATTTAGTTTTATTAGTATTGATAAGTATTTAAGCATAATACTCTATGATTTTGATGGAGAAATATAATGTTTTTGTTATTAAAGTAACTAATTAGAAATTTGATTGTTGTGATACATAGTAGTTTATAAATATCATCGAAAATTACTTTTTTCTACATCTGTTTTTCTTTGCTAAACCTCTGAATTTCATATATTATATTATTATACAACAGTTACTTTCAGATATGTATTTAGTTAAAGTTTATATAGCAGTTGACTTTAATAATTATTTATTATGTGTTTTAATTGATATTAAAGCTCATTTGGTTTTATTATTATTGATAAATATTTAAGCATAATACTCTATGATTTTGATGGAGAAATATAATGTTTTTGTTATTAAAGTAACTGATTAGAAATTTGATTGTTGTGATACATATTATATATATATATTTATATAAGCATTGTTTTGAGTAAAAACACTGAAAATAATTATAGCATAAAGATTAAGAGATAACCTGAATTGGAGTGTTCATTCAGTTTTTGTTGAATTGTCAAACTTTCATTCTGACCTTATGTGAATAATTTTGTTAATTTTTTATTGAAGGGATTGTTGAGACATTGTGAATCTTGTTTTGACAACTTGAAAGAAATGGGAATTGTAATTGGATTTGATGGTCGGCATAATAGTCATCGGTAAGTAACTATAACATTAAAAATATATCAATAATTTTTTACCACTAGATAACTCTTGAAGATATTCAAAATTTTAATCAATTAATTATCATTAACTGAAATATATATGTATACTTTTTAATATTCATATATTATGGAAAATACGAGTATGAATGATTTTCGAAATTCTTGTTAACATTGATAATTGCTATTGCTGTATATGTAAATATCACAATTAATGCCAAATATCTAAATTTTTAATTGAGCGTTTTTTAATTTTGTTATATATTTGGTATGTTTTGATATTATATATATATCTTATTAATATTGTGTAAATTGGTCTTCAAAATATACCAAAATATGTATGTTTAATGTTGAAATAATTGAATTGAAATTAATAATTTTAAATGTAATATATGTAAATTAAGCCATTTCTGTTATTTGTGCTATCTTTAATTTTAAGTAGATAATAATTTATTATACTCTAGTAGGTTGGTATAACATACAGAATATACCTACTTACTCTATATATTTCTTAGAGTTTATAATATTTATTTAGTACTTATAATATAGATGATATATATTACAAAACACGTTTCTAATTTTTGAATATCTTCTTTGGTGTGATATTAATTTTGCTACAGGCTTTTTATATTATTATTATTATTTCAATTTTGTTAATTTTCATGGTTTTCAGTTGGGCTCGTATGACAGCGAATATCTTTCTGAGAGCTGGTTGTCGCGTATTTCTGTATTCTAAGTTGACACCCACTCCCTTTGTCCCTTTTGCCGTTAACCATAAAAAAACTGCGTGTGGAGTGATGGTTACTGCATCCCATAACCCCAAGGAGGACAATGGATACAAGGTTAGTGGGAAATCCATATTGTATATTACTATAATTTTTTTTTAATACCGGAAGACAGGGCATAATTATAGGTGATTTGGAAGACATAGTCATACTGTATCGCAGAGAGGTAAATAATCCAGTTTGAATAACTTTTTCGAGCTACGAAACAACTTCAATACAATTTTTAGAAGCAGAAATTCAATTTAGTTCTTAATTTATTTCTGGACCGATAAGCCTGCCATCAGTTGTCCACGATCGATCTTCTCTAGAACTTGAGGATGTTTAGGGGTTGTGGAAGATGTTGGCAATTTAGTTCTCGAAGTACTTAATGGCAATATTAATGATAATCATTACAGCAAGATGATTACAATCTGCTGAGTTTATTTTAGTACTATTAAGATTCTAGAAAATAGTTAACTGTACGTCACCCGATTATTATATTAATTTAAATGACCATCACTGTAAGCCTGATGAATAGCTGTAGTATTATATTTCTGAAATCATTCCTAAAATTGAACTAATGCTCTAATTTTAATTTGTTGTCTATAAACAAATGTGTTGGGGGTTGCTACTATATCTCAGACGAGCAGATACTACAAAGGGCGAAGCAGCGTCGCGTGAAATTAATGATCAAGCTTGAGACCCATAATGACCACAAGTCTTGAAATGTAAGTGCTGCAAGGAAGGAATTAGTAAGGTGGAAATGAAGTTAGTTGATGATGCTCTTCTTGAAAACAATTCCGTCACTGATGAAGAGTGTTCCTCATTATATTAATGCTGTAAATATAACTGATCCAAAGAAGGAATTGACATGATGAAATTTGAATTGTTTGTTTAATTGGAATTTACTGAGCTTCCAAATCAGGGTACATTGAGCTATGCAGAAGAATATTTTCTCTTGTACAGTAAAGTTATATATTTACAGGAGGACTTGTTTGAACCATTTTAAAGAGGTATACGTTTGACTTGTTGACTTTTTCTTTCCATCAAACATTTCTGTATTTACTATTAAATTGTCGACTAGCAGGATCAATATTTTTTGTAAAGGTTTGGTTAAAAAGTCATCACAATTAGATATTAATCAAATTTAGTTCACTCGTTAAATCACACACAACCCACCGATCAGTGATCACTATAGTGGATTTTACTGTTTACATACACATGTATGGTATATCTATTTTACTTCTTTTCTGCACAACTATGTCTATGTAACGTTTATTTCTATAAATCGTTCACAAAAAACATACATTTTTCTAAAGAAATATTTCATATTCTTATTTTATATAACAATTTACCAAATTTCATGTCATGTAAATAATATTTTTAACTGTAATATGTTATGAGTTATCCATGTATATAAAAAAACAAGTCTATATATATAGAGTAGGTATGTCTGAGTCATTAGAGTACGAGTATTTATGCCTTTATATATTTGAATATCTTTAAATCGTCACTGTAAGCTATTTTAAATTTTTTCGTACTTTATCAGTACTTTTGCTCCATAACTTTATTTTTTTATAACATAATTTCATGTATATATTTATGGTGCTTTAGAATTATTTTCTTTGACTTTATCTTCGTTTTATTTAATCAATTGGATTATTGGGTAATGTTATTACATTAAAATAAGATTTTGGAACGATTTATTGTTGAAAACGTAATTGAACAAAGTCGGTCTACAGTTTGATTATTCAATTGGCTTAATTGATTTCACACTCCTAATATCACACAATAATTTTACTAAGATTAATTTTTCGGCATTTTTTATTCTTAAAATGTGTTGATTTATATATACATATATATAAACTTATAATTAAACTATTGTGTTTTATCTATATATGCTATGTTCTAAAATCATCACAAAAGTTTGTTGTTTCAACAAACTTGAAATATGTAAATACATGTTACCAAGTAAGTCACAATAATATATTTTATTATTGATTAATATAACCTGGCTACGGTTATGATACCTATGCTAAATACTAATTAATTATTAATGAATTAAGTAAATCGCTTGAGCATCGCTTTAAGATTTGCGCCCACTATTAAATATTTCTTTGTCATTCATTTTGGTACACAGTATGTTTATATATATTTATGCACCTATTATCAATTTATAATAACAATAAACTCTTATCTAATAATAATTATAATCTGTTTGATTTAAGTATTTACAATTTACAACCAATAAGACAATCAGACAGCGGAATAATTATAAGTAACCGTATATTAGATCAATATAAAATTATCAAGATATTATTAAATCACTGATTAGCTATAAATCCTAAATATAATTTAATAACTCAGTTTTTTAACAATATAATAATTTAAATTGCACTTTACCCAGTAATACGTTTAATCGCTTTGATAATTCGGGGTCTAAAGAAATCTTCAAGACCCAAGAAATGACTTATGAAAATCCAAGGTGATTTTAAATTTAAATAACATTTGAAAACATAATTCCACGAATCACCATCATCACGCCAGAATTATAACAAAGATAAAAAGATTGTTTTCTATTATTCAGAAATATTACATTAAACAGGCGATAACAACGTTAGGAAAGTTAATATAACTTTAAAATAATAAATTATTAAAATTAACAAACATTTGCCATCGATGTGGGATTTTCATTCAAGGAAAAAAAACACGATGCTAAAGCACAAACAGCAAAAAACATTAAATAAAATGCCATGCGTGGGAACACACCTATATATAATCTACTGTGTAACTAATCCATATTCGAATGGGTGTCTTGTGTTTCTTCAGGTTTATTGGTGCAATGGTGCGCAAATCATACCTCCTCATGACAGTGGCATTGCTGAAGCTATCGAGGCTAACCTTATACCTTGGGAGGGATCTTGGGATCTAGAGGGTGTTGACGCACGTAATGGTTGTTGTGATCCTCTACAGGAAATATGGAATGAGTACTACACAAAGCAGAAGGCTGCTCTTTGTCACTTTTAGTAAGCAATGAAAGTTCTATTTTTAGGACGTGCATTGCACAGACTTTTTATGTTTAAACTTAACCCACTGAAATATGTAAAATATTTCCTAATATTGTTAAATTTCTTCTTTTTGTTAAATTTATTGTTTATTCTTTCTTTTCTCAGATTTTTTGTTTCAGTTTTGGTTGAATGTTAGTTTACTTCTGTGCCTACTCTTCCTTTTTTTATTTTAATGATAATTATCAATGTCGACTTCTAGCTTGTAAAGAGTTTTGTTATTTTGATTTATGACAGAAGGCCAAAGAAGGATTTTATAATTTAAATTTAGTTTTATACGGTATTTTCACTTTACTTATAAGTTTCGAATTATATATATAACATTTTATCTAAATATATTTATTTACAAATTTAAACTCTTTTCTGGCATAATTCTCTATATTGTAAGAAAAAGGTGTATATTATGTTTATATTTAAATGGAAATTGGCAGTCTGACTGATTAGATACTTATAAATATAATATGCAAGTTTGCATATAGTTACCTACTAAGGTTTTATATACTTTATTATATGTTGGTTCCTCCTAAACAGAGTTTGTCATTACTACACACTAAATAATCTCACGGCAAATTTACCAAATGTGGCGTCATTCTTATGAGATGCCGTCATTTCGATTTAA
>JAYRBW010141135.1:0-15098 GCA_036023295.1 Invenusta paracnida | reverse complement strand
TAGAGGAATAATGTTATTAATGCTACACATGTGAGCATGTGTTTAGTGATCAATCAATGAGTGGTGGCCCTGATAAGGGCCGTTATTGCGTTTTCAGAAAAAGTGGGGTATTTGGGGGAAAGTGTGTTAAAATGTTAATATTAAACTAATTGCCAATTAGGTATGTCCGCAAATGTAAACATTGGTTTTCGGATTCTCCATGTTAAAACATATCCAAAAATGTATAAATTGTCTTATCTACAAAGATTTTATACAAACTTTAATTTTCTAACATAGTGAACCCGACTAATAGCAAAAGTCTCTAAATTAGGTGACTTTTTCGTCAATTTATAAATAGAGGACTCATAAAAATTTTCCAATCAAGAATGACTATCATATCATCTAGTATTAAATAATTACAAATAGGATCGAGTTATACATATTTCATTTAAAACATGTTTTATTTAAATTTCATATAGAATATATTGTCAAAAGTTGAACACACCATTTCCAATAATCCATAGTTCCATTTTTCTTAATGTAAGATAGTTCTCAACAACTGGATATAAAACTACATGTAATGGATTTTCTATCGTGATATTAATCTCTACTCGTAATTCTGAGTCATTTGCTGGTATGTCGTTTAAGTATCTCAATGGGCAATCCGGATGCAGATTCTTTAATTTTCCTGTTAAGATCGTCACGTTATTCTAAAATAAATATTAAGTGCAAAGTAGAACTAAAAAGAAAACAAGTACCAAAATTTATTTTAATAATACTTGAATTTCGTTCCTATTAGAAATATATACATGAAAATATGTACATATATGTACATATGTATCTGTATATATATTCCATAATAGAATCTATTTAGCTTTGATAATAAGATAATTTCAACAAACATGGTACTATATACAAGATCGTCATCCGTGTATCTGATTTAAAGTATGTACTAACCAAAAGTGCTATACTATAGAAATATTATTTAATTTACATATAAATATGACTATTTTCCAGAAGTTGGAAAAGTATTCTTTTCTATATGAGGATATCTATTAATACGAGAGAGTAAAGTGATCGAATTTTAATATATATCCGTGTATAGAAATGTACTTTTCCAATGAAGTAACGTCGTTTTTTTCTATGTATCTATATTATCATGCTAATATACTCATATATCAAGGTAGATGGTTATTTGAATGCTTACAACAATTCTATAAAATTCTTATAATATTCATCAATAATTTGTCTGTTATCATTAATTTAGTTTTCATCTTTTTGTATATCAGTTATTTGTTATACTGATATTGATTCTTCTTTATAACTCTAGAATTGATTTTTTACTTCCATAGTAATTTGTAAAACATTGTTTATTTCTGTTTATATCATTGATTATTATTTTCTTATTTAATAAAAAATGTAAAGAAAACTAAAAATGAGTAGGGGAAAGTAAAAGTTGTATTCTATAAATAAATTGTACGGAAAAAACATCTTTTTAATCATTATGCATAAAAAATATCTGTACGCTACAATATGTTTACCTACCTTCGTATCAGAGAATTGTTAAATTTTTATTTTTGTAACTATTTGTTAAACTAATATAACATTTCCCAAAGAAATATGACTATGAATAGAATACCCTATTTAAAAGTCATATTTGTTAGGGATAAAAGGAAAATGATTTAAAAGTAATATATATAATATATATAAAGATATACATATATATTACGGTATAAAATACAATTACTTGACTGTTTTGACTTAAAAATGTGCGTGTTTAATTTTTGGTATAATAACTTACTTTCTTTATATATATATATATCGTACTTTAAAATTTCATAGTTAAGCGTACATTTCGTATGTATGTATAATAGACTATCAAAAGTTTTAAAAATAGAATGCACATAAAATATTCAAATATAACATTGTTTTAATATGGTACAATTCAGAAGTCTTTTAAAGTATCTAGGTAAGAAAGTTTAAAATAACGTGGAATTTTTCTAATTTTATCACCAACTATGTAACAGTTTGATAATTCTATATAGAAACACAAGTTAATCAATTCGCTAATGCTTAAAGTTTTAACTGAAATCAATTATTGACAGATATTTTTATTAGGAATTTGCATATCTTTGGCAATAATAAAAAATTATATACCATTCTTGCGTTTTACTAATCTCTATTAAAATAATATATTATTAAATAAATCATTTAGTAAACTTACTAGATTTTTACAATTATGACATTTATATCTTATTAATAATCCGATGCATATTTCATGTATTCTGGATTTTACTATTCCAAAGATTTCAGTAAAATTTTCGCTTCCAAATTTAAGTACAAATCCTTTACATTGTTTACAAGTTTCTTTCAAACTGCTGCTCTGTGCATAAATATAAATACAATTTTTTTGAATATACACAGCTAAAAATCCAAAATGCAGAATTATATTTAAGAGCATAAATTCCATGAAGCTGTGCAGCGTTTGGCAAATGCTATCAGTATGACTGTATTCAATATATCCTCTTTATTGATCAAAACATATCAATAACAATATCAATTCAGTAGTTTGTCGTTTAATTGATCAATATCAGAAATATAGGAAAACTTGTAATTTATATAAATAAATGTATGTCTATCAATTTTAATATATATTTAAAAATTGAGTATGTATCCTTTATTTTGATTTTAAATCGTCTATTCGTAAAAAATAGTTTTTCATTAATAAAATAAGCGTACTAAAACACATCTAAATAATATATTACTATTAAGAAATTAAATTTTATTCCACGTTGAAGTTAAATACATAAATTACCAAAGGTAACATAACTATTTATCCGTCATAAATAACTATATAGTACTACATTACCTGCAACAGTTCAAATATGGTTTAAAGAAGAGATTAACTTCTGAATCGATCCGGACACTTGAAAACAAGCTGCTTAGGAGAGACCAGAGACACGTATAGACACGTACCTATTATGTCTGGTCGTAGTCTGGTCGTATTAGGTAAAAATTATGGCTAACCTTGAATTAAATGCTACATTCATTAATTTGGTATCAATGGAGTGAATTTTAAAGTAGAATAACATATTAAGAGCCTCAAACTGGGGTCTTTAGACAGGAAAATGTAGGTATAGCCATTATAATAGAGAGAGGTATTTTCGTAACTTGCGAATTTTTCGCGATTGCACAATCAACCCTAGCTATGGTAGGAAATTTTAATTTTAGTTCTCTTAAATTTGATAAACTTTTGATTAAATTCTCTTACTAAAATAAAAAATATTTAATTAATTAACCCATGTAGCAATAGAATGCATAATAAAATAAAATGTTATATTGTTTATTTAACAATTGTTCAAATTAAACTGCACCAAATTTAAAAAAATTAACATGGTGCTATTGAAACATTCACGTTAAAAGCTGATTTTTATTCTATTACAAGTAAGTTGTTATTTATCGTAATAAACTGCATAAAGTGTTGAAAATACTCCTCTCTATTATAACGAATATAACTCTCTTTTTTCCAAAGACCCAAATTTTAGGCTTATAATATGTTATTCTACAATAAATGTTATTTGTTAATTTAACATTTAATTCTAGGTAAAATCACATTTAGACTAGACTATATAAGGAGACCTTAGTGTCTTTGTAAGGGACCCACTAGGCGAAGCTCAATCCACAAAGGCGCTTCACGGTTTGAAGATGAGAGGATAGTAAAAGCGCAACATAAGATGGAGCTACGTAAAATGAGAATGAACTGAAATACGCCCAACGATATTAAAGAATAATAGTAATTCATTCTTGAGATGAAACT
The DNA here is from genome assembly GCA_036023295.1 of Invenusta paracnida. Taxonomy (NCBI): domain Eukaryota; kingdom Metazoa; phylum Platyhelminthes; order Proseriata; family Coelogynoporidae; genus Invenusta; species Invenusta paracnida. Next base: position 11,302 of record JAYRBW010141135.1, on the reverse strand, counting down.
TGGGTATACCTGTATGACCCTGAAACTAAGCAACAATCTTCTCAGTGGAAAACCTATGAAGAACCTACTCCTGTCAAGTTCATGAGAAGTCGAAGTTCAGCCAAGAAAATGGTGACAACTTTTGTCTCTTTCAAGAGCCATTTAGCTACAATTTCAGAGGAAGAGCAAGGTTCTGTCACATCACATTGGTATACAACTGTGTGTCTGCCAGTTGTTATTAATGCTGCCCAAAATCTACATCCTCATTGCATGCTTCTTTATCATGACAATGCTCCAGCACACAGCACTCCAGCTCATGCTACCATAACATGGTTAGAAGACCAAGATCTCTCCTTAATCACCCACCCTACAGCCCTGATCTTGCACCATGTGATTTTTTGTGTTTCCTTGTGTTAAAGCACATATTTGAGAAAATATATTTGGTGATCCAGATGAAGCAATTAATGCCTACCTTACTGTTTTGAACGCATAGGCATGTAAAAGGATTTTTTTTTTCAATATAAAATAATGGATTTAAATCGCTTTTTTTTAAAACACAATCTTAAAACTTGAAATTCCAATTTTGAAAGATCTATGTCACATAGACACTTGATTTTTTTGCATAGATATTAATCTTTCTATAGTTAATAGATATGAGTAAAAAATATATTTTAATTATGTTTTCCTACCTAGTCCACGAACTTATTGACCGGACCTCATATAAGCATAAATCATCTGCAATGATTATCATCAAATATATAAAATTTGAATAAAGTTGTAATAGAGAAACACGTTAAATAATATAGATATACATTCTATAATTAATACATTAATTACATACAGATGTATGCATGTATAGATGATCAAATAACATATAGATAAATATAAAATATTATTTCAAGAATTAGTTAGAATAATATTTTGAAAAGTTTACTATTTATTTATACGTTATGAAGGCGTTGATCGAATGTTAATAAAAACGAAATTATGAGTGACAAAATTATTTCGAAAGATTACTCATAAATTTGTGTATTATTTATTATATTGAGGAATAAAATATATATACATGATTCAAATATTTATTAATAAGCTACTGAGTAATAAAACAAAGTATTACCATCATTTTGAATGTAGAAAATATTGAATCAATTTATATTTCTCGTGAAACATATTCATTATGAGGAATGCATTATATATTTTTAGATATGATTGAATATTTATTTATTGGTATGGTCATAATTAATACAGACAATAAATAGGAAATAACTTGTCCACGATCATATGAGAGGATTGATATGTATAGTATGTATATATTGGAATATATATATATTGGAACATCGTGAATAAAAGTCCATAATTTGGGAGAATACGTTCAAATAGGAAATTTTCAGAAGAAAAATACAAACCATCATTTATAATAAAAAATTGTCGCAAATTTTATTTTATTTGAAAATTGTCATCACGCACGACGACGTCCCTAAAGTATACTACAGGGTGTCCCAAAATTAGGTATACACCTACATACACTTTTAATGTCTAATATCTTTGGCAAGCAAGTGGCTTTTAATATCTATGGACATAAACATATTAATTTTAATCTAAATTTAATATCTATTGACTTATAAATTTGAATTTTCATTAACAACGTTCGTGTTCTGAAAGTCAAAAGTGTATACCTAATTTTGAGACACCCTGTTATAGGGTGTTCCAAAATTCTGTTCCGTATATGTATGCTGCAAAAATACATGTTATATTTTATCTAGATGACTCTCTTTGTCTTTTGTTGAATCTACTAAGCTCATATTCTTTACTTATTAAATACTTTTAAAAATATGTGTAGTACGTATATGTATGCTGTAGAAATACATGTTATATTTTATCTAGATGACTCTCTTTGCTGTTTGTTGTATGTACTAAACTCATATTTTTAGTAACATTCTTTGATAATTTCTAAAAGAGTTATTTAGTAATTTAAATAATTTAGGTAGTATGGGATTAGTAACTCCCTGCCGTATGCGACCATTTTTGTTTGGATATACGAAAGTTGCATAAGGCAGCAACAATATTAACAAAATATTAAATTATATGAAAAAAATAAAATTTCTTTAAAATTAATTACTACATTCAAGTTATGTAAGTATTACTGGTCATTTAAACATATTGCTCACTATTTTATTATAAATTGTTATTACAAAAATATTTTCAAAATTAAAAGTCTCAAACTGCGGCAAGTATTTTTGCAGAACTAATTTAGAGACCTAGTTTATCACTCGACAAGATCACTCAATGGACTGGAACACTAACTTTTCCACTCCAGCGGTTTATAGAAGGATTTCTCGTTTTTTATAGGATGTTTCAGCTATTATGGCCGTTTTTAAAGGAAATTTTGACAAAAACTGTTTATTATTAACAACATATAAAGTATGTATATACATTGAAAATTTACAAGAGGAAATATAAAAAACAGCAATTACAAATAACCACCACCATTGTTGATGATCCCTTGACAATGCTCGACCAACTTGTTATACTGCTTGTTCATCATCCCAGGTGTCTGAAGTGCGACATCTAGAAAAGCACGAAGAGCATCTCTATCATCGAAAGTAATCTCGCTCCGTTCCATCTCCAGTTTGGGGAATTGAAAATGGTCCAGAATATTTGTGTCTAGTGAGTAGGGCGCTTGTGGAAGAAGAATGGCGTTTTTTGATTCGATGTGGTGCCTTATCACCTGAGACACATTGGGGACCCGCGTTGTCGTGCTGTATCACAGCATTTTCCCAAAGAACAGCATTGCGCGTCTGGTACAATTCGTATGTCGAAAAGGAGAAAAACGCATCATCTAGAAATGACATGTATTTGACAGAGTCAACAGTTTCGACTTGTTCCAGAACATTGTAAAAACTGAGGCCCTCGAAATTCCCTGCAATAATCACCATAATTTTTTTGTTCATTGGCGATCGTGTGGGAATGGTGGGTTTGTCGCCACCAGGAGTAATCCAGAATGTTTGTGTTGAAAGGCACCCCATTGGTCTTAAATAAAACCACTTCTCATCTGTATGTACTGTACGCTTTCTGACATTTCTTGTCCTAGCAGACCGAATAAGCTCTCCGCTACAACGCATGCAGTTATCCTTCATCGCCTGGGTCAATTTGTGGGGCACATATCGATCAGAAACAGATTTCAAACGAAGATCCTCAGTGATTATTGGGTAAATAAGCAGCTGAAACACCCTATAATTTGTTATGTCCAAATTCTCTAGTTTCTTCATACAATTGTATATATTTCTAGTTCTAATTTATTTTTGATTTCATTGTCATACTTTCTACTTAATTTAATCTTTTTTTCGTGAATAGCTTCATATTGTTTTTCTGTCTCAATATGTATTCGTAATTTCTAAGTGCTTATTATCTTATTTCGAAATTACGAAATTAATTATGTCCATTTATAATTGCGCAGTTGCCGCTTGTAAATTTCAATAAGGGGAGAAAAACAAAATAGCGTAATTTGCACATGTTTAATACGTTTTAACATAGCAGTCGCGCATGTTGACATTCTTATATAATCTTTCATCCAACTACATTATAATCATTCCTTGTCTATTCAAATAAAGTCGCATTGTACACTATACACGGGAAGTAAACGTAGGTTTAGGTAAATAAATAAATTTAACTAAATTTAATGAGGACAGTTAACCATTTAGGCTCATCTCTTTACATCGAAGCCTCGCTTTTACTTTTATATTCATTTCAAATATCATGCACAGTTAAAAGCATTGATTCCCAGCCAATTACACATGTCATATATCAAAGATTATAGAAGAATGAAAAAAAATTGTAAGAATTCTTCTATAATCTTTGATATATTTATATATCAAAACAAAAACGACAGATTCCCAAAAATGAAAGGTTAAACTAATATTGATGATACAGTATGTAAGACAGTCAGAGACTATATAGAAGAAAAGACATTCTTCTATAATCTTTGAGTACAGCCATTGAAGAAATTTAAATGAAAAGGGCTCTAAGAATTAATTGCAACGATGCTTACTGTTAAAAATGCATATATAGATTGATAGGTAACACATATATATATATATATCTAAACTGGAAAATTCGTAAAAATAAGAAAACACAAATTCATAGCAATGGAAAAATTTATTTATTTAATTATATGTTATGTCTATGCAGGCAAATGTCTATAATATCTTGAAATTTTAAAGTGTTCAAAGTTAAAGCATAAAAGTTCTATATTATATTTGCCCGATAAATTTCAACAATTCAAAATCAATTATAGCCATAGAAATAGTACAATAATTATAGCTAACTATTGAAAATAACAAGAATTTAACTATTTGTTATTGATTTAAAATATCCTTTCTAACAGAATATTTCATTGAAAGTATAATTTTCAATTTAAAATATAATCCATAGTCTATGGTTCTGCGGAGATAATAATTCTATAAGATGAGGCTGCGCCAGCAGCCTCATCTTTTAGAATTGTTATGCCCTTAAAACCATAGATTATTCCTATTATATTATTGCTTTATTCAGGCATTATTAGAAATCTTATGTTTTTTTATAGGGCATAATAATTCTATATTTCCAGCCAAAACGGGTATCATAAATCAACGAAACTCTTATTAATCAATAGAATTATAAAATCACAATATTGACTTATTATTATTGAATATTAATATTGAAAACACAGTTTTCTCCAAACGAACAATTGGCACCAAATAGATTTATAGTATTTAAATTGAAATTTTTGGACATCATACATTTTGGTTCTTTGATTTAATGGTTATTCTTATAAATGCATAGTTTCTGATTTATTGTTCATTATTATTATAAATGCTTAACTATAATAAATGGTGAAGTATTTTGCGGTCATAAAACTTCTTTATATCTTCGGCTGCTCTTACATAGAATTCTTATGACCTTAAAATCTTTCATCATTATTATTATAAATTTTTTTATTACGTTCATGTCAATTCAATTTTTTGAGGGTTAAATCAAATCAAAAACAAGAGTTATGACAGCGTTTGCGGTTGGCTTAAGAGCATAAGAGTAATTATTGACTCTTATTGATTTCATATGCATCGCGTTGTATATTTTTGTCATTATAAAATCGTTTTATTTTAATAAATTTGATGTAAATGGGTAGACGAAAAGTAGTATTAAGTATTTTTATTAAATTAATATTTAGAGCAAACATATATGTATCATATAATTTAACATACATAAGTTGTGTGAAAGATATAGTGTATTGCCTGTACCTATATCTAAAACTGTTTTACTACATAAACAATTTAATTGCTGTGAATTGTAGAAACATTATATTGCAATAGCTTTCTGTATATAATTACTCTGTGATGAATACTTTATTATTTACCTGTGCTTAGAATCATAGAATCATGTGCTTAATCATTACTCTATGCTTAGAACATTTTTCTAAGATTCTTTAGCAAAATCATTAATTAAACGATGCGGTAGAGAATTATCAAGCCAAGAACAAGAGCGTCAGCAATTAGCTTGAGAGATGCTAACAGCTCTAATCATTAATGCTAAGAAGAATAGGCATATCTTTGACGCTAATAAATCAGATTAAAATGCATTAAAAAGCATATTTTTGGTATCAGAGTAATCTCCAAGCGCTAAAGAACAAAATAAAATGCCCCTAAGATAGACTTTTGAAAAGGTTTCTAAATACTGTAAAATATTAAAATGGTGTTTCACTTCACTCCATTTATTATAATTGTTGTACTTAATTTTGATGGAGTATCAGGTCCGGAGCTTTAGCTAATATTAGTTAATAGTATATATTATATATTAATAGTATAATATACTAGCACTAGACATAAAGTTGATTACACTTCTATACTGGATCGGCATACTCTAGCAAAATGTCCAATATTATTGTAATTTTTGCATGTTAATAGTTTTGCCGGACAGTTCTCTCTTTTGTTGTATTTGTTTCCACAGAAATAGCACATCTTATCAGTAATTTTGAATTTATTCATTTCGCAACACATATGGTTGCTGTCAAATTCAGCTTGATTGTGAGTGTGAGCGTGGTGTTCAATAACATTTTGGTGTTGATCTATAGATACCGAGTTAGTTGATAACGGTGTTTGAGAATAAATTTGAGCATTGAGTTGTGCCCTTTCTAACGCAAGAGCTTGATTTACGGCATTTTTTAAATTTAATTCACTATTTTCAAGTAATCTTTGTCTAAGAGAATTCGATTTTAGACCAGTTATGAAAGCGTCTCTTGCACTTTCATCGTGGTATATATCTGCAGTAACATCTAATGCAGCCTTTTCATATCAATTTCTATAATGGCTGAACTTCATATCATCCAAATTCATTTAATGTTGTCTTCGAAAAGCTCAAGCTCCTCGAAGATGTGTTTCTTAGCTTTCGGTTTTACGACGTTGTCGTTTTGTTTTGTTTTAATTGTTACCATTATTATTATCAAAACGACAGAGTCCCAAAAAAGAAAGCCATGAAAATGAGCTCCTCAAATGCAAAAGTTAAACAAATATTGATAATATGTAATACAGCCATTTAAGAAATTTACATAAAAAACACAAAAATTGTTATGCAACTAACTGTTAAAAATTCCTAATAATATATAGATCAATAATTCTAACATATTTAAATATCTAAAAAAGAAAAAAAGATGTACAAATATTTAGAAAAAAGTCATGGAAATGGTATAAATTGTATTAATTTTACTATTTATACTTATTAGCGTATTATTTAACAATTAACTATGTATTCATGTAAGTTTCATTGCTTCTGCAAGAATGTACAATTCCCAAGAATTTTTCCTTGATTTTTTTACTCTTATTTCTATGAATTTTCCATATTTTAGATACACATATTTTGTTACTTATTTATCAATAGATACATTTTTAACATTAAGCATTGTAACAATTAAATCTATGTGTATATTTTACATAAATTTCTTCAATGGCTGTATATACTTTATATCTTCCACATTATTTTAACATTTTACTTTTGAGGAGCTTTCATTTTCGCGGCACAGCTGTTGTTTTTGTACCTTATCAATCTTTTTTTAAATATTACTATAATCAAAAAACTTAACAAACAACCTAAATAATAGTAGGTATATAAATTATACATAAAATCGTAAAAGTTTAAAAAACGGAAATTGTTTATTTTTTTAATGATATATGTTATACCCGATTTAGGAGACTGTATTATTTCTTTCTAATGTGTAGTTTTCTTTTCACTTTTAGTTCGTTAACATTAACTATCAAGTTTGTAAGAACATCTACATTTTCGAAAAACAATATTAATTTTAGAAACTGGATATTAATCAGGAGGTTTATCTCTTGTAAGATTAATTGCGCAAATGAATTAATATAATTGTAAATTAATTGAATTTTATTTAAGTATGCCAGCTGACAAAGGCCAATTAAAAATCTAAAAGCGGCTCTCTGGTGATTGCCAAATTTATTATTATTTAGTTTTTTTATAAAAAAATTGAAAAATATATATTTGTATAAAATAATTTCCACTTACCATGTATATATAATACAAATTACTATTTTTTGTTCAGTATACTGTTCAATAAATCATATTTCTCATTGAAAATGTGTAAACATTAATATATACCAGTGTTTCTACAAGTTTGCATTTTCTTTGGGTACCTATACTGCACCGTTTTAGTATGACATTTCAAAATTATATTAGTAGTTTCTTTTAACAATTTTAGTTAGGGTAATTTTCTTTGTGAATTTAATAATGTTATTTTGAAAATAATTCCAATATATATATATATATATATATAATTAAATATAACGTCTATTAATATTATAAAATACGTGTAAAATAAAAATTAAACATATTTTTTGGTTAATTCTTCATTTTGTTGAATTTGACCGTTAATTTGATCGATATTTGACCGTTGAATATTTATGTACTGCTTAAAACTTTTAGATAAGAAAACCTATATTTTAAACAAATGCAGAATTTTTTAAGCTTTAGATATTATCTTTAAATATTACATTCTAAGTTATCCCTTCTTAAAATATAAATATATAACACATTGATTTGATATCAATGAATGAAACTTTATTTTAATGAAACAAAATTGTATATATATATAAGTGACAATTAATTGATAATATAAAACAGAAATTATTTTTAGCGTTTTAAAAGAAGGAAATAAAAGAGGTCAGCTGAAGGCTGACTTCTTGGAGGATAAAGCTGTCATGAACTGTTTTGTATATTGAACTGCGACGGGTACACTTATCCCTTGCGGAAGACCTAACCCATTCGGTGTGTCAGTGGCTGATATCTGAGTTCCATCCTTCAAGAAAAAGTTGAACTGATCAGTTTCATAAACAACACCGCCTTTAGCGGCAATTGCCACGAATGAATTTACCATTTGCGTGTCCCGAAGAACACGTGTTCTCATCGACCAGCCGTTAGGGAAAAAGAAATCAACCATGGCCGTGTTACTTCGGTATTCCTCATCTAGTTTTTGTCCTGCATCAAGTTTCATAATTAATTGACTTCTTTCTTTACAGAGACCAGTTAATAAAAATTGAATAAATGCAACAAATTTGTTATATATTTGATTATTTTTCACTGTCTTTAAGTTTAGATATATATCCTTTGGTCATGAATGTTATTTTTGGGAAATCCAGACAACTAAACTTCAGTTATTGATGTTTTAAAAATCGATACAAATAATTTTTTGAATCTTAAATAAATATTATTTTTGCATTTTGCATTTGGAAGATTCTTAACATGCTATTATAATATTTTTAATTATTTTAAACGATTTATTTATTTTTGTTTAGCTAGTGTACAGTTTTAAGAGTGGTGTGGTTTTATCGTAAGCACCAAAAATTGGAATTTTTGCATTTAATAGAAGTGGCGAATCGGAAAAAACATATTATAAGCTTATATAAGCAGATAATAAAATTGTAAGACAACGTTGTGAAACACCGTTTAAGTACTATTTACCCCTGATATCAACAATATTATTTTAAGATGTCTAAATAAATACATGTACCATATTAGCAATAATTTAATAATGATAATAAATGATGTGGTAGCACTGTCAAACCAACAAGAGCATTGTTGATGTAGCTTCAGGATGCTACCATCTCTAGACATTAATGCTAAGGAGACTGATATTATCAGAAAGTATGAAATAATAAATTAATGACCTTTATCAGAAACATAAAAATCGGATAACAATATATATTAAAATAATGAAGTACATTTATACGCAAACTGTTCATAGTAATAAATTGTGAAATAATGTCAATGCCAATGGCGTCATTAATATAATATATGTAAAATATTTGTAAATTATCTATTTGAATATATTTTTATTAAAGTTACGTAGTATTTAAGATGAGAAATGTCTATTGACATTAGAATATATCGCAATTGTGGAATAACTCTGAGATAAGTATGAATACTGTTTATTATATCAAGAAGAACTTAATCACGAAAATATTTACAAGGGAATACTTAAACAAATAAGAGTTATATGATATTACTAAAACTTATAAAATATAATACTACTTAGTATAGTTATCCTTGATATATACTTTAAAAAATTAATGTATGTATTTAATGACATGAAATGTTTTATATATTTAAATACTTACTCGTGAAAAGATAAACTTTCGGTATAACTTTGATCTCGATTATTACAGACAAAAGCGTATTGCGAAAAAATGTGTAATTTTAATAGTAGACCCACAATGAAAAGACAGCGGGCGTCACTGATTTAAATAAATGCTTATTTTAGAGAATACAACGGTAAAACTATTTATATTTCTATGATCAGAAAGTACACTTTTCACGTGAAATAGATTTTTTAATCTGAAATACCAAAAAATGATCATCAATAAAAACACTAACATAGTCTTATCTAACATTATGTTACGAAACAATATTGCAGAACTCTTAATAAAACTAATATTAAAAAAAGCCATGTTAATTAAACCAAACTTTATAATTGATTCAGATATGAAGCTTGAAAAGCAATAATTGTGACATTGAAGTTCCAATTTTTATTATGTATAAATGTCTATAATTTTCACAATTTCCACAATTATCCAGAATGTAACGTTTACTTCAACGTTAGGGTCCACGCCCACCAAACATGATGCGACGCTTCGCAAAAATTTGAATATATTTCTTTCAATTAGACTGTTTATACCGAGCGCGACGCGACGAAAGCCACAGGCAAAAGCCTTCCGTCGCGCGCGTCGCGTTTGGTGGATTTGGGCCTTAAGACTTTTTAAATCCTAAAATTTGGCAATAACCCATATGATTAGGAAAAATACATTTTCTCATTTATTTCAAATTAGATAATAAGTTTAAAGACATTATCATAAATATTGCATAATATAATCTTAACTTGATTGTTTTATTCAATAAAATATTTATTGGTGGTCCAATAAAAATTTCCGTTTTATAAATTTCTGAAGCTTTCATTTCGCATCAAAACCAACGTCATTATAAAAAAATAACATGCTCTTTTTTGTATTGAACAGCCATAGTTTACAACTCAACAATAACAGATAACTTCAAAATATTCATAAATCAATCACAAAAACAATGTTTAAACCATAGAAATTTAAATATTTAAATGTTTAAAAATAAAAATCATAGATTAGATTCGTTGTGCTTATAGATACACAATATGATATTCATATATTGCATTTGCAAACATGATTTTAGGCGCGTAGCGCCGTATAAATCATGTACTGCAAATCCAATATTTGAATGCTATTGTTATAATCGATAAATTCAAAATTATCCATACTTTATGATTTACATATTGCGATAGAATAAAACATAGAGTAATGATTATACAAAACGGAAACTTTTATTGGACCACCCTATATATAGAGATAATGCAGCATAAAAATACCCATAGAGTAATTATACAAAGAGTGTTCACCCTTTTAAATTCTGCATGCAGTTCAATACTACTATTTACCTACTTAAGAGCTTATATTGTATTTGTTTTAAAAACTGAGAGCAATTAAATTGTGTATGTAGTAAAATAGTTCGAGATATAGAGGCAATAAATTATTTATTATAGACAACTTACATATGAAATCGATAAGAGTGAATACACTTTGTATAATCATTACTCTATTGAAATACCTTTTGTTAAGGTTCAAAATATTGTTTGTAGGTACAATAAATAACTGATGGTTTTACGTGATAACAAAAGTATTTAATAGCTATTTTCATGAGGGAGGAAAAGTCTGTTTCCACCCGAATGAATGATGCTTTTCATTTTGTGTCCAAATTC
>JAYRBW010141134.1:0-37110 GCA_036023295.1 Invenusta paracnida | reverse complement strand
ACAATAGCAAAGGAGATAGAAAGGTGATGAAGGTGATAGAAAAAGCCCTGAAAGAAAGGCAGGATCTGGACAACCATCTACCGTTTGCACAGATGAAAACATTCGGCAAATAACTGACTTAATAGATAATGACAACTCTATATCTATCCGTTATATTTCTGACGAGTTAAACATATATATCAGAAAAATCAGTCCATAGGATACTGACAGAGAAATTGGGAAAAATAGTGTGTATGCAAGATGGGTGCCGCACTCTATATGTCTGATACCCAACAAGAGCAAAGAGTTATTTGTGCAAATCGTTTATTAGACGACATGAATGGTAATGTAATGATAACGGATGAAGAGTGGCTCTACTCACAACCTGCTCTCATGCACGATAATACGAAATCACATACAGGGATTCGAACAAGAAACTTTTGCCATGAAAACAACATTGAGCTCTTACGCCAAGCACATTCCCCAAATTTTTATTTGCTCGACTTGTATGTTTTCAGAAACATGGAGTTTGAAAGAAAAGGAACCACATTTAATCGTAAAGAATAGGTTGTCGAATTTCTGGAAAACGTAATGACCCAAAAGATGACGATGGGCATATTGCAACGTGAATTGCAAACGGTTCCGGGACGACCTCCATGAAATTATTGCAATTGATGGTGTCTATTAGTAAATGGACTATTTGTCTTTGATTTTAATATATTATAATATTAATGTATTTAATATTAATACAATATTTTAATAAATTTAATATATTATAGCATGTCATAATATAAAAACGCGGTTTTTTTACACACCAGCGTCTGTATCGCTAGCGTCTACTTCGATAATTTACTTACCCTTTTTCTGCGGACAACTCAAAATCGGCGCTTTAATTAGTCTCTCTTAATCATATCGAATGCCCGCTGGCATTCTTTTGTCCATCTAAACGGTTCATTTTTCTGCAATAGCATATACAGAGGATTAGCTATGCAATGTTTCTGTAATATGCATAGAAACCCAAAAACGAAAGAACCTCTTTTTCATTTCTAGGGACTTTCCAATCACTTATCATGGAAATCTTATCGTCCTCACGAATTTCCTTTTCGGATATTAAGTGTCCTAAAAACTTAACCTCTGTTTTCAACAAATTTAACTTCTTAGGCTTAATTTTTAACCCTCTTTTTTAATTCTCTCTAAAAATTCCTTAACCCGAACGCCATCAATTGAAATTGATAAGTATTAGTAGGCGTTACAAATCCGGTTTTTTATTTATCCTATTCGTCTATCGGGATAGCCCAATATGTACTAGTAATATCTAACGACGAAAAATATTTTGCCCCATTTACGGCATCGAATATATCTTGGACTCTAGGAATCGGATAACAATCCTTCTTAATTACCGCATTTAATTAAGTCTATAGTCTACGCAAAATCTATCATCTCCATCCTTCTTTTTAACTACGTTAGAACACCTTGGAGAATTCGATTCCTCTATTACCCCCTGTTCCATCATTTGATCTATCATAATCTATATAACATTATAATAATACCATATTATTATAATACCTATAATAACTATAATACTTGTTATAATACCTAATTATATATTATACACCTATAACATTAATAAGTAAAATATATATCATTATATCAATATTATAAAGTATTATATTAATATTATACCTATAACATTAAAAAGAGTAATAATTATTATTGCTGCTTTTTATATTCTTCTTATCTTTTAAAAACACTCGTCAACATATAAATACAACATTAATATATATGATAAACAAATAATTGTGTTTACTCTATACTACAGTTGATTCATGTATTAATGAAAATAAGTGACATATTTTTACTGGAAATTATAATATTCATTATGAGTAATAGCTTTATTAATTAACAAACTCCTTCCAAGAAGTATAATGTGACACATATACAATGTTTATTTAGACATAGGAAACAGTGAAAATACAAATCTGTTAAAGTTAAATAAGATATATAAGCTTGATTCGTTTTTAAATACATATAGATATAATATATAACTCAATTAAAACTTGTTTAAAATGAAAATGGAATGAAAATAATGCAATTATTCCCTCCATTTAGGTCACAAAACAAATTTATTTAATAAGTCTGTAAAACTATAACAGTGTAAAACTATATCTCATACATAATGTAGTTTGAATATTATCGTAAAGAATGAATAATTATGTAATAAAACAATAAATTAAATAAACAATTGCAAAAGTTAGAACTAAAAATATGTCACTGTCTTAAATTTGAATCTGTAGAATCTTTTAAATAAAATTCAAAACTATAAATGGTACCTAATGACATATGACATATGTATAGCAAAGACAATAAATAATTTTAGTAAAAACGCATACGAATATTGTAGATTAGTATCATTCTGTATACTTATAATTCAACCTTTAAATATCAAAAGAGTATAACCTGTGATTTACTTGTATGTAGTTTAGCTTTCAAGCACTATCAAAACTGATTAATATAATGGAAAATAATAACATTATCGCATATAAATAATTATGCAACTAAAGAATTTGAATAACAACAGAATGCATTCATACTCAAATTAAAATATTGCAACCATAAATTGCAATATAATGTGACCTTATATATATATATATTTCATTTAGGCAGTAAACATGCAATAAAAAGACATTCTAAAGATAAATTTAAACTTGAAATTAATTAGAACCTAACTAAATAAATATAATAGGCTTATAAATTATAATAAAAATATATGACACTTATATGTAGAATACATGTCTATATACTGCATTTGTATACACATGCATTTATACCATGTATGCACATGTATACCACACGATGTGCATACCTACAGTGATGGATATCGTTGAAATTATTTAAACTACATAATATATATTAAAATAAAATAAACAAAACCGCTAGAAACTGATAAGTATAATTTCCATGAACATTGATAAATTTAGATTTATAAAAATAATACATATATAGGTAGACTGATATCTACCATGATAATATTATTACATAATATCAATAAAGCATTTTGATGTAGACCTTGTTATATTATATAGTAATCAATTATTTTATAATGACATCAAGGGATAGCAGTTGGTGTATAAGTTTCTAAGAAGTAAAACATATCTTATCAATCAATTAAAATTCCAAGTGGCGTTCGTTTACAAATTATTAAAAATGATGGTGTATATTAAAGTTATAAGTAAAAATAGATGGTAGAATGTATAGGTACCTATATGATTTAGATGCATAACATGTTCCACATTTATTTATATAGGTATAAGTATATATAAAACATAATATAATAATACAAAGAGTCTATCGGTACATAATAATTTACAGGAATAATATTACTTGATATATCTAAATGAAAAATAAATCGCTGTGAAAATTCAGTGTTTTATTATATTTAGATGTTACCATAAGTAAAGTAAAAATATGATAAGTAAAATTATGCACATTTATAAATGCACATGCTAAATACAATGGAATATACATATATATAAATATAGGTAGAAAATATTATTGTAATAATGTTTGGAGAAACATTTGATTATTCGTTAAAATATATTACAAAATAATATAGATGTAAAACAGTTACTAATTATACAGTACTTTATGCGCATGTATTATGCATTACTATAATATAAATAAATAAGCAATGTAATTATCAAGATTTAATAATACATACTCCTTATGTATAATGAAAACAAAAAAATTCAATGCAGAAATTCGATAAGGTCCTTTTGTTTTTTTAATGAGATATTAAGTCTTTAAAGGGTACAAAATAAAGACTTAAGAATTTCAATCATTTTAATCCATATTTACACACACATGATTATAATGCGTATATACAGAGGTAAATTAAACGTATTAATGACATTAGAACAAAGATAACAAGTATATATCTATAATAAATAAATATCCATCCATAAATAACCATTTAATAAAATGTGCATTAAATACATAGAATACATTATTTTTGTAAATAGAGTTTTTATAACATGACGGCTCAGTCTTCCTTTTATGTAGTTAATTTCTACAAGAAACATGATGAGTTTTTCTTTTTTACCGATAAATTGTTTTCAATGATTCCAGATTATACCTTAATTCGTAATAAAAGCAAATACTTTCCAGTAATAATATTGCTTTGTAGGCGTTGTTTTCCTGTTGCATGTTTTCCCTCGCTGCAAGCTTTGTGCTGTTTAATACATACTATCAATATTCTTAGGATAACTGGAAATTTTCATACAATTTACAAGAAATTCCGGAACAATAATAATTGCTATCTTCCATTGATTTTCTGTAGTGAATATATAAACCGTCAGTATTTTCAGAATGTAAATACATGTATATACCATCTGCATACGTACCACCATACTGGCATGCTTGTTGTCCCGGACAGATATAAATATCAAAACAAGATTTCAGAGCGGTTGTCATACTAAAGATACATATTTAGAATATTTTCATTTCTTATACAACAATCATTATAGTACTCGTAATTATAGTGTCAAATGTTCATAACAATTTTGGATATATGTAAATATATATTGTTTCTCATCAGACAGATTAAAATTAAACACCTTCATTTATAAAATTTACAATCACTCAACTTGATATGCATATATAATCGGCAAAAATACACCAAAATGCTTTATCACGGAAGGAACTATATTACTGAAATTATTAAACCAAAGAAGTCATGGAAGTATTTAGGATAGACAGGGTTAATTAATAATCGCCTATGTAAAATTTTAGAAAAGTTTTATTATTAAATAAGGGATAAAAGAAAAAAGAAAAGTATAGGTAAATTCGGAATTAGTTAAAGTTATAATACTGCAATCAATTTACCTTAATTTTGATGTATTCTGATATATTCTGATATATTTCGATATTATATAATATATAGAATAATATATAGGAATAACTTTATAGTAGAAATATATGTATAAGCAGGTTATTCACATTTTACGAAAGGGGAACAAACTTTTTCTATAATTAACGGCAGACAAATTGCATTAATTATAATATTTTCCTACGTCCAATCTTACACTACATTTCATCAGCAATATACAGGTTATACTCTTCGAATAGTACGTTAAAAATTCAATTTAATAGACAGATTCAAAATCTCATTCATGCAGAATCAAGATTGCAACGTTCATTTCAGTTTAAACTCAAATTGTCAATATCCACTGGATAGAACTGGAAGTTTACCTCGGGAATTTCATCATTGGGCAGAAGTCTACACTCAAATGCAAAAACTGGATAACTCTGGTTGAACTCGGTGATCGAATAATAGCCCTCCTGCATCTGTTCCCCAATCCTGCCTGAGAGAAAGCCATAAAAAGGCAGTTCAACGCGGTGATTGAAGGCGACATCTTGGAGGCCAATATGCGTAACCAACTTGTTCCCCAAATGTCCCTGCCCCTTACTCAAACTAATCCAGCCAACAATACCCTCTTGTTTTGGTACCCCGTTAAGGTCCTTTTGTATCATGAAGCCCGGTAAGATGAAAGGAGAGCTGACTATACGGCCCCGATTCGTCCGTTTGATCTTACGCCACTCATCCCGATAGTCCATCTTGCAGTACCTCAATGTCCACTCGCCAGTAGCGGAGGCAATCGATAGCTTCCCTGCATCTCGGCTAATATCTGGGAGATATTTGCTGTTCATATTCCAACTCCCTAAAAGACCATGTGTATAATATATTTACTGCACGCTTTTATCTCCTGTAATAGATTCTTATAATATATAAAACTGAAACGTACAATTTCAGACCGAAATGGCAAAATAAAAAATTCGAGACATATAAAAGTCGTAATGAGATTGAGTCGACAGAATAAATGTAACAAAAAAAAAACATAATATAAATAAGTACATTTGTTGCATATAATTATCGTTGCTAAAAATATTTATTTTAATTTTAAAATTAATATTTCACGATGTTTTCGTCAAATATACTCCTTAAAGTATGACACGTAAAGAAATTATAGATAGGTATAATACAGTTAGATATATGATTACTACGCACCCTTAAATTTTTACGAACTATATAATTAGTTAATTATTGAAATAGTTTTTGAAATTATTAATTTTATTATAGGTATTATATTATTAATGCTATATAGTTATATATTCATACATCTACTATACAGATAAACCGTTCGTTTATATTATGCTATGTACTCATAACATATAAAACACAATATATATATGTACATATATATGTACAGGGTGTTCCATAAGTCACGCACCATCGGACATTTTAGAAATTTAAAAGTACTATTGAATATATATTTTATTATAAATTAATTAAGTCTAAATATTTATATACTTCAAAACAAATGTTCAAATTGGCGACCTTCAACATCTAAACATTTTTGAGATCGAGTAATGCATGATCTTTGCACATTTCTAGAGTAATTTTTGTAATTTCTGATGCTATATTGACTTGAGATTGTTTCAGAGAGATTGGCCGATTGACATAGACACGTGATTTAAGGTGCCCCCATAAAAAAGTCCAAAGGCGAGAGATCTGGCCCAATCCACCGGTGAGGGAATGTCTTATCAAAATAATCCCGCACGGTAGTAGCAAAATGAGTGGGAGCCCCAATTTTCTATGGTGCGTGACTTATGGGACACCCTGTATATGTATCTTTAAGATTATATATGAAAACAATTCTAATAATTTTAGTCAAAGCATACCTATTATGACATAACAACTATTTTCACGAAAAAATAAGCAACGAAATAAAAAACAGTTATAGGGTGTTGTTTCGCATATATATAAGAATTGTTCTGTGCATTACATATATACAAGATATCCATATTACCAAAAAGCATATACATATATTCAAAGAAAAAAGCACTATTATACGTATAGTAACCAAATAAAAAGATTGGGTAATTAAAAAAATCAATATTGTCTCAGCAACTCCCATGTATGTTTAAATACATGTATACGAGTAGTAAATTGTATAGAGTGAATGAAAAAAACATGTAAAAGATAGACGTGATATTTGTTATTATTTCATGAATTAAGAGCACTAAATATCAATATAACAAATATTGCTAAAATTATATATGCAGTATGTAATACTAAATAATTTTAACCGAAACTATATAATATATAAGTAACATTACAGCAGTAATTTGGAAATGATAAGAAATAAATGTAATGCTATCCTTAACAATTAAACATTTTATTACCAATTTTAATCCGTTATTTTTCACATGTTTGAAATAAAATCGTAGTTTTCGTAAATTTCAAAACTAATACTTAACATTTTAAAAGTGTATTTTATTGTTTAGTGAAGATAAATGTAGGAAATATACATGTATAACACATATACTGCAGGTCAAATGCTTAAATACATCTGTAATTAAATTAATTAATCAAATATTCAGTCGATTTTATTTTATATTTTATTTACCTTAATAAATCATTTAGGTTTGAATTCATATTGGTCTAATTTATATTTTTACCTACATTACACATATTTCTCAATACAATATAAAAAAATACACTTCTAGACACAAGTTGGAACGTTCGCCAAACACCGAACCGATAATATTTGATTTCACTGTAGTACAGCCTCTTGTGTTTTCTAACTTATCAGCTATATTTAGATAATCTCCGGAAAAATAGAAATATTATTTATGAAATGATTAATAATTGTTTTGTTCCTCCTTTTATAATAAAGTGTTAACAAAGCATGTTTATCTAGTTGAATAAATTTATGTTCATATCTGTTATAAAACAAATTCATATGCAAGTACCTATACATATATGTTTAGTAATAAACATATTAACAACAGTAAATGATTTCACCTGACGTTGTTTCCTAAAGTTAAAGGTCAGTCTGGATGAAGAACCAAAATAGTCATACAAATTTGTATCTAGTATAGCACAATTATTGTATGTGTTAATTTTTATTCGATATATTTATGAATTAACAGACTACTTACGTTTTGTTGGTCCCACTTTGGGCGGATTTTCTGAAACACGTGATGTACAGGTAAGGAGTTAAGATTTTGCTAGCGTATAAAACAAGATATAGGTATGTATGATTGTGCAGGGTGTCCCAAAAATCTTATAAACTAATTAAGTTATAAACAAGATATATTTACAAAATATTCAACAAATTATCTGCGTGAAACTCGAAATGTTCACTACCATGATTAATACACTTATTTTAAACACTCTTATGAATATTTCTGAATGCATCAGATGAACATATTAAGTAGAATCTGCTGCAATTTACGGTCAATTTTTTCTTATAATGCAGCTAAATTTGGATAAACTAGGGAAGGTTGTCAACTTGATCCTGAAGGTATCCCTACAGCCCAAAGTCCCAAGAGCTTAAATTGGGGGACCGCACAGGCCATTCGAAAGCTCCTAAGGTCTAATCCACCTTTCTCCAAAATAAGTTTCGAGAATGATGTGTGCTGCTCTTAAGTAATGCAGGGGAGTAACATCTTGTTGAAAAATCCACGTTGAATAAGCTATGTTTGACATATTTTTAATGACTATTTGATTTAGAATATAGGAATATATAGAATATAACCCATCTTTGCGTCTTGAAATAACAGTACATAGTAAAGACATTATTGAAGCTGATGGCAGCCCAAACAGTTAGCGAAGGAATTTTAACAGTTGACGAAGGAGTTTTAACAGAGTCTGCATTATCTGATGGGGATTATCGCTTGCCTAGAAGTGAATATTTTTCTTGACTGATAATTCTGCTGACAGATGACTATTGCAATTTGGTTTGAAATTAAGCATACAGATGTTGTGTTATCATCTTCAATACGTTGCGGAACATTTCTTTGTTCTTTTCATTGTATTCACAACTTTCAATCGTTGGAAATCACAGTCTAAATTTCCGGTTTATAAAAAAATCACTGACCAGTTGTCTATCGAAACTTGCAGAAAGAGGTTCTTGCTGATTTTTATCGAAATAATTATCAGCTTTGTTACCTGTTGTCATAATAAATTTTCCACTACACAATTAGATAAACCTTCTCTGTAATCCACCATTTGCTGCGTATACTAAATTTAAATATTCAAAATAAATATTTTATTTATTTAAATGCTTGCCATTCTAAAATTAATATTTAATTTTTAATCAAAATCAAAATATAAATTTCATCTATATTTCATTGATATAAAATGTTTATGCAAGGCTAAAGCACTGCAACGTATAATCAACAATAATAAACGTCAAAAGAGTCAATTAATTAAAACTATAAATTAGCTTTTATAAAGTTAAAGACACTGTGTATTATGGAGGACTGTTTCAAAGTGAAATTTTTAACTTAGAATTGATAAATTATTATTATATAATAAAAATAATGGCTTATAATAATTATTTTTCTAATATTAAATAGAATATAGATTACATACATATGTATATGTCTATATAATAAAGTATTAAATAATAATATATATATATATGTATGTCAATCGAATTTATTTATAGAATTGTGGCAAGGTATAAGTTTTATATATTGTTATATTGCATATAATTAAAAATAAATATATAATTGATTAGTAAGAATACCTATTTTGCTCATTGCCACCAATGGAGTCCTCTGTTGAGCAGCTGACTGCAAACTTTGAATTGCTTCTAAAAAATAAATAGTAATAATACTAAACATTTTGAAATATTTCAAAAACAGTAAATGAAACTCTTTTCATAGTTATCCAAAAGATTAAATAATAAATAATGTACATGAAAATTAAATCTCAATTAATTCCAAAAATACATAGTTAATTTCTAGTAGTTTTCAGTTATAAAAGAACTATCATAATTAATAACAAACAATCTGCTTTATTCATTTTTAATTCTTGTTAATTAAAAGTCGCCTAAACCTTCGGCTATCACTACATAACTCATTGATTCAAAAATGTTTATCGGGATTGCCGTGGAGTTTCTGTAATTTCCGAAGTTTATTTATAATAAGTAAACTATTAGTAAAGTTATTATAACAGTGTTTTCCGATTTATATTCACAAAACTTCAGTGCCTCTCAAACAGTATCCACATTTTACATCAGAATCGTTCCCCTAGCAGTATAATTAATGTAAGATTAATCAAGGAAATTAACAGTGGAATACTATATAGTATAACATTTATATAATATAGGGACAACTTAAAGTAAAAATACTGTTTTATTAATGACATTTTTATGTTATTATTATAACGTCGCAATTTTTGAATCAACTAGGCTGAATTTTTATATATATATATATATGTATATGTATATTATTAATATTATGATTCCCTTAAATTAATAACTACCTACCTATATTTATTTGTTCAATATTGTTGAATTCTCAGCTACTCTTCATTATGGGGAATAATATGACAATTACGCACAAAATATGTTAGCTATATACTTTAAAGTTATAATGCAATCTGAATTACCTATTATTATAAACTAAATAATTAATTAATGGGTAAATATTTTTGGTCGTTAAGGAAAATAAATGTGAGGAAAATTGTGGTAGTTTTAAGTAACTGCATTGGCTTTGATGATGTGTCCATTATTATATTTAGAGTATAACACTTTTATGTTTAACATTCAAACTACGAATGATTCATAGAAGCTGTCGAGAATTTTTTTTTTTATTTCTTCAATTTTTTTCAAATTATCATTAACTTGGTTACTTCATTAATTTTTAAAGAAGATATTGCACTGAACATTTTTTCATGAGTATGTACAAAATGTTACTCATTAATTCGTTGAAGATGACTGCATTTCGACAAAAACGATCCAGAAGTTAGGTAAATAATTTAAAGATTATATTACATAAATATTGAATGTAGCATTGGACTAGGGAGGCGTTCAATATTAAAGACAGAAGACAAAAACCAGCCATAGAAGATAATAAAGAAGAACTATGTGGTCAGTGCCAGATGATTGTGGTCCTGACAAACTTTCTAAAAAGCACAAGTTTGCGATATTATCAGTGCGGAACTGGACCTGACAACTTTTATAGCCAGGAGGATAATTAGTGACCAATAGATAAAAATTCTAATTTTTGTGTTCATTGATGTGAAGAGTCAATTGTTTAAAGCGCGGAGTTGGTCAAGTGAGGTAAAGTGAATCGCACCTTCTCCCAACTGTGAGACAGGAAAATTGCGAGAAATTTGAGATCAACCAGCTTAATGTTACTTTTTCAAATATTTAGAAATGTGCAAATTTATCAATGAAATTCTTGGATCTTTCGCAGCTCGATAGCTCAAAAGAGAATAGCCAACTTCACAGAATTTTGCGAAAAAGTTATCGAAGCCAATGAAAATTACTTAAGTAAAAGTTATTAATGCTTGTTTGTTATTCATTTACATTTAAGCTACGTTTATTACAGATATTATAAACATTTCACTTATGAATATTTCAAAAGCTAAATTTTCTTCAGTAAATCTATTCAAATACATGCATTATACGTATGTAGGTATATATGTAATACATGTATATACATACATTAATTATAATTAATTATTAAATTTAAATGCAATGACTAGTTATTGCAAGATATTAGTTAGTAGTAAAAATGTTTGATGTTTCTTACCAATTCTGCTGTCCCTTCCAGTAGGTTCTGACTGCCTATATCTTACGGGGGAATTTGCTTAAATATAAAAAATACAATTACTTGAAGAAATAAAGTACAGGATTTATAAACATACTAAATGTTATGTTCCATTTATATTACATCAATATATTATTATCATTATTATCGTTTATATTGCTACCTTTTTAACAAAGAGATTTGACCCAATGTATAAACTGTATACTTTTATAGTGCGTATTACATAACAATAATAATTCTACAGCCGCGTTATGTATTTGAGGACAATCAAATATACATGTGTATATAAGTGTATCAAATATACAATTTCATAATGCCTAAAAAGTACTTTGCTATAATATATAAAGTTACAAAATCTCAGTAAAATTATGTATTGTTTCTTATAATAATTTATAACAATCGATATAAAATATAATTTGATCATAAAGGCATCTATTTAGTATATATAGTGGGTATATTTGTACATTGATTTAATTTTAAAATATAATGTGTACATTTTACACAGAAGATATATTTCAATAAATCAAGTTACTTTATTTTTAATGAATAATTATATGGATTTAAAAAAATAGAACTAAATGATCTCATCATTATATATGATTTTCATTAGACACAAAGTCGATAGTAAAAAGTAGTAAATGTAGCAATATTCATACATCTTTATGTCAAAGTTCTAGATAAATTTAACTATAGTTTAATTGTTTTACTTCAAAATACAATTAGCATATTTTAATACAATTTATACTACCTATAAATGTAACATTACTCGACTGAACAGCTATTAAAAAGTGATTTGAATGGAAAAGTTCATGTTTACTAATTAATGATTAATATATAATAGTAGTAGGGATGTGTGCCACGTCTCCACCCCCTTCTGTAATGAGACTCCCACTTTAATAAGGAACACTATGATCAAATGGAAAAGGCCATAATCAAAATCTACACCATTAATTATATGGGAATCGCTACCTTACTTCTTTAAATCGATGTATGTATGCTCACAACAGCCACAGAATTATTCTGCCAAACGGATTTGAATGATGCGCATAAGTATTTTTGTTTTAATAACCAATCTTTAAAATTCCCACACATTTTCAGATTTAATTTTCGCACGATTCCTTGGATTGGCGCCAGCCAACTGGTGAGAGCGTTCTTCTCTTATTAGTAAGGGCTGCATAGTGTATTAGAAACAATAAATAAATGTACTTGATTGATCAATTACTACCATTAGGGTGCCTCCTATCAATTTGTAAGTAGGTAAATAGAACTCAGCGAACTTGTCTTAGTAGGAATAGCCGTTGAAATCAACCTGATCGGACATTGAATGGCTGCAGTATAGCGTATTAGAAAAATCTACTTGGATTACTACTATTTAATGGTAGTAATCCAAGTACATTTTTCTATAAGTACATTTCCTAATAGGGTACCTCTGATCAATTTGTAAGTGGAAAAATCGAACTCAGCGATAACTGTTTGTGGCCATAATATCGCAGGCAGGTGAAAATATCACAGGTTACAAAACCTTATTTTACGGTATATTGCAAATAATGTAATTCTTTAAAATATGTAACAAAATATATAATTATCAAAACAGGTTTTAAACCAATTATACCTATACAAATAATGAAAACGACGGATTTCTCGGTATATCATAGTAGCTATGTATTGACAAAAAACATCGATTATAGGTATATTCATTTGTACAAAATAAACACATTAGTGGTTTTAAAAAGTTAAGTACCTCAGACTGAAGTACCTACGCACATCGAATACTAAACACATAAACACCACCAAGGAATACGCCAGTCATTTATTTCTTTTGGGGAATTTTGCAGATTACCTATGGGAATTAGTCCCTCACCAGCCATCTTACAATCCACACTGCTTGTAGTTCTTAAGACAATTGTTCCCGAACATATTTTCTGTTGGACTCATATAGACGACAGAGGCAAATATTTGCATTACTCCTTCTGTGATTTCCACACTTGAACAAGCAGGGTTTCAAGTAAACCATAAGAAGTCCCACCTCACACCTACACAAACTATTGCGTTCTGTGGGCTTCTTCTTGATTTTACTACTCAAACTTTATCGATCCCGATGTCCATGTGGGACAATATTGATCGTATATATAACTTTCAAACTTATATCTCTCCTTTAGCTCTCAAATGTAAAGGAATCCTTACTTGGGTAGCGTCGACGTATTCCTTAGGCTACGCTGCGACAGCACTTGATCCGTTGTCACGTTTGTGGTGGCTTCTCTTTAGAGGTTTTCAAGGGAACCTGGAAGCTTTTCACAAAAGCCCAGCCTTCTTCACGCGTTTATATTGTCGATGCTACCCAGGTTAAAGCTATAGCTATTGTCGAACCGCTATGGCTCTCTCATGTTTTTCAGATTAACCTCGCATCTCACAACAAGCGGAGCTTTGGGCAGTCGGTTGAGTCATCCTCAAGGCGCGTTTCTGCGACTTCATTGGGTCGGATAACTTGGGAGCTATCGAAGACTGAAGCAGGCCAACCCTTCAGACTGCCCAGAGGTCCATTTGTTGGGCTCTATAGCCCGGTTCAAACAGCTCGCCTTTTACCTGAAACATTGCTGTCAAGAGATACTTCAACCGGTTTTTCTACTTACACACATTCTATTACAGTAGTCTTCATCAACGGCGCTACAAACCTGTTTATGCTCACTGTAATTGAACGTTGCTTTAAGTGTGCCTATTTCCGGTTTCACTTTATTATTGTAGTATATATACGTACGCTTTCTTGACCTCCTCATTCGGAGTTGAAATTTTGTATTTGGTTGGTTTACAAATGAAAGAATTATTAAAACGTTGGAAATGTGCTGTAGCCTGGGGGGGGAGAAGTAAATAAACTCTGGGTAATAAATAAATTACTGTCTAATCACTAATAATTAAATGTTCAAAACAGTCATTATCAAGTTTAAAATATTATAACTGTGATGATGATGAAAATATCGCAGGCAACAGTCCAAATATCGCAGCTTATCACAACAATGGACTATTATTATCCTATGTAAGATATCAGATAGATGGTTGCAAAATTATGAATGGATAAAACTTTTTTCTTATGCATTTTATTAACTATCATTATCAATCTTTTGATACAGTAATTATAAAATTAACAAAGTTGAAGTAAAGGTGTTTTCGGGTTGCAAAATACTGTCTGCAAAATAAACATGCATTTAGGCGATTGTCCAATTTAATGTTAACATCTCCAAATAGTTACTGCAGTGCTGGTTTATTTAATTATATGCTATTAAACATTACATTGAATGAATGACATCAATAATTTTTATTTAATTTAACAAAATTGTAGTGATCAAATTTTAGCAATCATCGATTACATACTTCAATAATTGTATATCAGCCAGAAATTAAATACTTAAAATTCTATTTGTATGTAAATACAACAAAATTACATATTAAGTTGTACGTGTTTTTAAATTCATAAAAATTTCAATAACTTTTCAGCTGTGTATCTAAAAATCTTTTTTAATTATCTTTCACAGGGGATAAAACAGATATTTTGGTGATTATTTTTATGAGCATACTTGAAATTAGTAAGGTATTGCTATAATAATTTGCATAATAACAATTTGATCAAAGTAAATATTAAAAAAGCAAAAAAAAACTGTTCAAAGTGAAAAATATTATTTTTTGGACAAATGTTTTAATTATTAAATTATAAGAAGTACACGATGAAAAATGCCAATTGTATGAACAGTATTAAAATAGTCATCATGAAATGTTATGTGAAGACGAATGATGAATTTAAGAGTAAAATAAGTATGAACAACAAAGATAAATTTATCCAAACAAGTCCTCTCTATCGGCTGTGTACATGTCTCCCTCTTCGATACTTGTAAAGTTAAGGAAATGGGAAGGACGGTGCACTTCATGATAGAACTCTTTCGGATTTGCCAGCTGCAACTCATACTTCATATTGGGGTCGTGTCGAACACCTATTTATTAAACAGGATAACAATAAAATATATTACTTAAAGATAATTTGCTGCAACAAATTATGAATAGTTGTTCACAAATGGCATAATATATATTATAATAATATCACAAGCTTCACACATCATCTGAACCACCTAATAATATCGAGAAGTTAAATGCTTGAGTCGATTTTTCAGTGACTAACTGATTTTTGAAGTACTCTCAATCAAATCTCAAAGGTCTGAAATCAATCTCGCACTGTATAACTATACTTCTCTAATATCATCTCCACTAATCTTACCCGCATATTGTAATTATAATTCGTATTTTTATGCTAGTCATTATATTAATTCGGTTAACTTTCTGTACCTCTATTTTTAGTTGAATTTTGTTATCATTATCATACTTTATTACAGGACATAACCTGTAACCACGCCAACATAGTATTGTCGAAACATGTCTAAATATAGTTAACCAGAAAATGACTTTTTCGACTTCTCGATCGTAACACAAAGGTACTATATTGAAATCACCTAATAATACAAGAGAAATTTTAATATTTTCAGGGTTTTTTCAGTAACTAACTAATATTATTTTAACTAAATAATTCACTTATATAATAATAAATTCAATTTGTAAACAATAAATGTACCATAATCATCTATGTACAATATTTATTTCAATTATATTTTAAAACCAATCGAACATGAAACCTGCAAAAAGTATTCCACAGTGTACTTGAAAGTAAACAGAAACGTAGAAAATAAATGTTCATGTAATTTAATTTTTAAAATCATATCAAGATCTCGGCCATAAAGACAAATCTTGTGCATCTTAATAAAATGTTTCAGGCATATTTAAAACATACACAAACCCCTATAATTATTTATTTAAAATTAAGCTTGTATTAATTATTACAGTTATTACATGTATTATGACACTATCGATATAATATAATAATTATGTATTAAAGGTAAGATTGAAAGCAAACACATAATATACAACTCTGGTAATTTAAGGTTATCTACACCATAAAAATATGTAATAAACATATATCTACATTTTTAACATTTAAATCTAAGCTGTATTAGTCAGCAAGTTATTACATAATTATTTTAAAAATATGATGCTGAATACAATTTTAAAATATTTTAATAAAGTAGACAGTAAAACATAATAGCGACTGGGTGAAACATAATCTATACAAAAATGTATTTTTTACCCATAAAGTTGTAGTTCCAGGAGCCTTGAGAAGGCACCATGAAGAATCCAAGAAACTTGTCCGAGAGGAGCATTTGAACACGGTCATAGTGACTGGGTTGATACCCCTTTGGATTGTTGCCCTTGTCGGTATTCTGTCGACCCCACTCAAACCCACCGGGAGTGAGCTTATAAGCACAAAGGGAGACAGAGCCGGGTGTGAAACTGCAAGTAATAACAATCGATTTGTCACCGTCCAATTCGGCGAAGGATTTGGCGTGGGTTGTTATGTCCTGTAATGAATGGAGTATGTGTTTAGTAAACAAATAGACACTTTAATATTTAATAAATAGAGATATACTGTAGTCGCTTATATTTTGCAACAAACCTTTTAAACATTAATAAGAAAAGTAGAAAGCACCGTGCACTTGATGTAAAATAGATATTTTAAAAGAATTAACTAATATTATACAAACAAACCTGCGGTGAGAGTTGAGGTAGTTCGTTGGGCTGTGTGTGAATCCAGCCCAGCGGTTCAACGTCCTTAAGATACTCGTGCTGAGGCAAATTTCCAGGGAGGTGGACTGTTTGGTGGGTGCCCCATTGGGGTGGCATTACTATGCACCGGATTTCTTTAACTTGCGGATTGTCGGGAGGAGATACACCATAAAGGTACCCAGCAATCTGATTATTTAGAAGAAAAAATATATATTTTTATATAATATATTATCATGATGTAATAATATGATTTAAATATATTTGTGGGATCTCATTTAGAATGCGAGATGAAGACAAAATATTTGTTTAAACCCTTATTTATAGCATAAGCAACGAAGTGAATAATTTCTAATGGGGGAAGAGGTATGGATGGTTTTGCATTTTAAAATTAACAAACATTGAGCATAAAATATAACTAAAGATCAATAATGTATTTATAATGCTTGTGTACCTAATGTGTTTTTCTTCAAAATTGAAGAAATTTCTACATCTTCATGTTGAAACTTTTGATTTTTACATATGCGGTAGACCTAGTGGGTACTGGGGCAGGGGAATAGACTCCCCAATATCATTACAATCTGTTAATCGTAAGTAATAAGCACTTACTTGAGCTCTGAGATCAGAAATACAGATGAATTTTTTCAGCACATTCTTGGGGAGAATGTATGTGTAGCCAGTTTCCTTGATATCCTCGGAACCAACATAAATATTATTGGTTCGAAGGTAAAGATTAGTAGCTGATATAGCCCTCACACGCCACTCAGTTTTGCTGCTAAAGTGCTGGGTCTCGTAGTTGCTCGTGGTAGTGGAGATGATCTCATCACCATGTTTGTTCACTGTGCGAGTTGTAGTAGCAGTCAGCTGGGACTGCTCTTTAGTCTGCTTTTCGATCTCAGCAATCTGCTGGCGCTGTTGTGAGGGAGCAGAAATTTCCATTCCTAAAATAATGTCCCGGATTTCAGACTGAGTGAGCGAAGCCACGTTCACACTGAAAACGTTAATAGAGAAATTATCACAATGCTTAATAACATATTTATTTAATAATAGCTCTTAGACACATCAAACAATTAAAATTAAATTATTAAGGAAATATTCAACTCTATATACTTTACTCGAAAATAATAAAGTTCACAGCAGTAGTTTCCTTCATTTATAGCAGATATAAAAAAACTTATTGAAAAGAAATTTTATAAAAACATATTATAACAGTTTAATATTATATTGATAATTTCACTTTAATACAATGTCATAATATGGATTTATAAGATGTTGTCAGCTGCATAATAGTATTTATTCGGTAATTTAAATATTTTGTAATATCTATTACATATTATATTATTTAATTAGTCTAGGGGCCAAAGTAAACAAAAAATATATACATTGATACTTGGTCGATGCTAAAATATACAATATTCTGTTAAAATAAAATGTGAAAAAATACTGATAAATAATATAATATTCTAATTACTCATTACATCACAACACAATAAAAAATATCAATTGAATTATTGAATAAATAGATAAATAGATAAACTATGATAAATAGATGGCAAATAATGTGTAATGTACTAAAAAAATAAAACCAGTAAAATCTGTATTATTGTGATATTATTTTGTTTATATACTTGTAGAAATTATATAATTAGACATAAAAGTATAATAGTACATTATATAGAAACATAATTATAAGCATCTGTACTATAATCCTTAAATAATAAACAGATACAAAACGGAAAATGAAAAAACAATTATAATATCGGCTTGAGGCATAAAAAATTATTAACCCTGGTATTCAAAATATGGTTAAGACCAATAATAACGAATACAAAATTCAATTATAAAATACATTAATCTAAACATTTTCAAATAAAAAGCCTTTGTCTCACTTATTCTTCTTGCCATAATCAGCAAGGATGAGATCCTTGAGTTGAAATTCAATCTTGATCCAATCTTCACTGCTCAAAGAAGGCCAGATGTGATGCGGCTCGGTGATAGTCGTCTTGTCAGGTTTGAGAATGATCTTGGCTCGATCGTTGTTTACATGCAGAGCGCGCAGAATCAGGATGAGACGAGAGAATGCAGTATAGGAGCTGATTGATTTGAGCCAATCGTCATAAAGATTGAAGAGAACCATCTGTGGCTCCGTCGCTTTTAGGATCAAATCACCAAATTTCTCCACCTTGAGACAAGCCTGGAATGGCAGCTGCAGCTCCGATCCCTGCATTTATAAAACATATTGCAACTTGTAAACATAAGCGAATAAACAATATCATATTATTAGGAAAATTTACATAATAAAATTAAATAACAATGATATTTATATTCAAATCTAGTACATACATAACTTATTTCAATATACAATACTGATAAATATAACTTATTTAAACCCAAAGAATGTTTCCCCTTATGTTCAATTTAATTAGATGGAACATAAGAAACTTTATTTAAAAGAACTGATGACGTTGGTTGAAGAACAAAATGATACATAACGTTTTGAATACTGATATATAAATGTAACATTTTTATTTAATTCAATTAACCAGCAATTTTAAATAAAATTTTCATTTTCAATATTATAATAATAATTTGTAATTAACACAAAAGCCGACAATCTGATCAGATACTTTAAACGAATAATTTTTAATAGGAATTTAATATAGAAATATACTAGTATCATTGTTATTATTATAATAGACTCATGAATCAAACTTTGTAGCAAGAATTTTTCAAAATCTTTATCGATTATTTTTTTATAAAATTGTCTGCAGACAGAGAACAAGTTTTACGTTAACGGTATGAATAAATTTAGTTTAGTAATTGACTGTTTACAAAAAATACAGAAAAAATCAATTAAATTTAAAGTAAGTTACAGACTATATATTATTCCATTGCTAGAACCGAGCCGAAAGCTACCACAGCAAAAACAGAATATAAGCACTAGACCCAGATAAATGAAAATATACAGAGTGAAACTAAACCAAACGGTTTATCAGAATCTAGTAGTTTACCTTAATGATAATATTGGGAAAATCGAGGAGATGGACCTCGAGAGGATCTAACATGCCCTTCCTGGTGACGATGATTTGTTTAGGTTGTTCTTCCACGGGGAGAGAGCGAATAAGTGCCGCCACTTCCTCAGCCGTTTTCCACTTGGCCAACTGACCCAAACGCTTCTGTCCGGCCCACACGGAGGTGTGGATGATTTTGAGGAACAGTTGTCCGGTACGCGGGTTGAAGATGAAGATTGCACCGTTGATTGGCTTCGTGGTCAGATTGCCTTCGAAGGTCTGGCCAATTGAAAAGTATCATCTGGAGTAGTTACTTATTTATAAGGAAAAAAAACCTAAAGCCGCGTTAATTATTCGCGTTAATCGGATATTAATTTCTTATTCAATATTTTCTGTAACATTTATAGAGTTGACATACAGATAATTTTGTTGAATGTAAATAGATACTATAAATATTATTATAAGTCTTATAAATAATATACTTCTTCGTTTTAACTAGGATGTTGATACGACACAACAATATTATAACTAGTGCAATCATTAAAAGTCATCACTTATGTTGTAAAATATTGTTCTAAATTTAATATCAATATATTATGACACCTTACCTTATGGATGGTGACTCGATAGACGTTGGTATCATCAACAAACCAGATTATTTGATTTGAGAAAAGTTCATTGTAGTTCTGCGAACTAAGATAAGGCTCAGTCGGTTCGCTAGAGTAAAGTTGGAGTGCCTTTCGGATACGTTCTCTCAATACATAGAGGGCGGGATTAGCCTTCATAACCTTGCACATTGCCTGTTGGATCAAAGCTTTTGATCCGGGAAACCAGTTGCCATATGCGCTAAAGAATTAATGCACATTATTTTTTTAAGTAATACTATAACTATCATTACATAATATAGATGTATAAAATAAATACCATACTACAATTACAACGAAACATAAACATATACAGGGTTTCTACCAGCTTTTTGAAAAAAATATCCAGCAGAAATCCAGGAGAAAACAGAAATAATATCCAGATTTTTTATTAATAACAATGGCCCCACCTCCCCTTCAGGGCCAACATCAATTTTTATAAACATAATTTTCTAATAGTATGTATTTGACAGTAATAAAATAAATACTTTCAAGGTATACCAATTTTTATTTTAAAATTTCCAATAATATAAACTAATTTTAGTATTAATTGTTGTTGACCCCGTAGCCATCGGATCCACCACTTAATTTAACAAAAAGCAGGCTGATAGGTACATAATTATGATCAACAAGTATATACATAGGTACATATCAATATATATATTGTAACATAGGTATATATATAATATTAAAGTCGGATTATAATGGTGGCTCGATGCAAATTTAACAGACTGAATTAGTTTGGCAGAAATAGGGACATTCAGTATATTACCTTCATAGCATAGAGTACACATGTGTACTCTATGCTTCATAGTACCTGATATCATTGTAAACTTCTTGCTGAGCAATGACCGACTCCTTCAAATTTTCAATCAAAATGTCTTATTTATTGAAAATCCACTTTCTACTACAGCTTGTCCGTGAAACATGACTAGTACTTTTCTGGCAATAATCCACAAATAAGAAAAATTCACATCTGACTTTATAAGGTCAACATAGAATGTATCAAGGCGATTTTCATCAATATCAAATGTTTTCAACGTCTCCTTCACAGACGTATATCTCACAAAGTCGGAATATTGTTGCTTTGCCCCATCAGCCACTGAAACTTCAATTTGTTCAGATTCTAAAAGCTCTTCCAAAAGAATTTGGAATCTGTTGATACATACAGTATCTGTTTTTCCAAGATGGTTGGTTATAGGTGATAAAGCTGATACTCCCCAATGATGCGGTAGTTAAGTAGACTGCGTTCAAATAACTTTTCTGATACACCAATCAAGAAATTGCGGCAGTCACCATAAAATTTAAATTTTCCCCTTGGATGAAGTTTTAGGAATAGACCGCTTAGCACCAAATCCGATGACGTGCTTAGCCCTACCTAGTGGCAGCTCAGCAGGCCAGGGGTGCTTAAACCCTACATCCATGGCCCTACCTATGGCAGTACACTTTAATGAAAATTATCAAGATAGTGTTTTTTGAAATTATAATACAAACATTTTTATTAGTTTTTATTAAAATGATTAAAATTACAAAATTTATTAAAAATATTACATTTTTATTAAATAAATAATTTTTTTATTACAATCTTTGAAAAAATTGTTTTGAAAGTTTAAACATTTTTTTTGAAAGCAATAAAAAATATCCAGGATATCCAGAGTTGGTAGGAACCCTGATATAGAATTATGAAACATATTCATGAATAATTCATTCCGACATTAGTCGTGTAGAAAGTTTAACCAAAAGTAACACATCTAGGTGTATACTGCATTTGTATGTATAATATACATACAAATTTTATATGCATTAAACATAATATTATGCATTTGAAGAAGTTGTTATATTTTAATACTAAATGACATTTGAGATAATATCATACAAATTAATAAATAAGAGTATCATTTTTCAACATATAATTTGACATTTGTAGTACATCAGTTGAGTACGTACCTGTGAAGGTTGTAAGCGAGATCAATAGAAATCATGACACCAGTAGGGGATGGATAAATGGACATGTTGTCGGTGGTGTAATCCAGGAATTTTGCTCTAGCGTAACGTTCGATGTCGTGTGAATCGTAATCACCCCATCGGAGCTGAACATCAATCCAAAACTTTTGGGTTGTTGTGCCGTCCATTACATCTCTGTAAAGAGTAGGCAGAAACGATAAAAAAACATCTCTCCCAGTGTGATATCCTTAAAATGTACAATATTACATCTCAAAATAATAATTAGGCATAATTTCATTTTTTTAATAGCTAAAAATAATAATAATTAAACTACTGAGCAAATAAATAAAGCTTTTATATTACTTACGATACATTATCATACTGTTGAACACTTTGAAGTAAAGTAAAGTTAATTTAATTTAAAATAACTAATAAATATAATTTGGTTAAAGTTTATAAAATATAAGAGTTCTTTGAATTCATATAGATTTCAATTAATTAAGTGACAATAACAATATTTGTGAAAATTTTGTTCAACAAGCCGGTTTTTAAAAAAGAGATATAGGGGATGTAAATCCACAATAAAAAGTTCAGGTTTGATGGTAATACAAAACTAAATAAAACTGTGAAGACACCAGATAACGTTTTATATAACATCTCATAAATATGGAAAAAGAAACAACAAATGAAAATTATGTTGATATTATTTAAAAATTATAATAGCCGATGCTTACATTCTTATTAATATATTCTAAATTTTATTTTATTATAGTCTGATTATAACTTGCCTTCTAAAAATAAAATACAAATAATTTTTAACTACTCACTTAGAATCTGCCAAAAGACTCGGTCTGGACACAGGCCACTTGTAAGAAGCGAATAGTAGAATATCCGCACAGCTTGAATTCATTTTGTATGACTTACGCGGATGAATTGTCTCCTTTTGCACCGTCTCAATTTCAAGTGCGTCCAATTCCTGGTCAAACACCTGACAGAGATCCATGACAACCGACTCATGAACCTTTTGCCAAAGATGGGCACGGAAAATCTGGATCAGGGAGATCTTGAGTGTCGGAATTTTTCCATGCATAAAGATACCGGTCAAATCGAGCTGCACTTGGAAACCAACATACACCTATAAATAGCATAGATTTTGTAAAAATATATTTCCTAATTTTTAAAAAGTAAGAAGACTATACCTGAATATTAAAATATTATGTATATTTCAGAATAACCCCTTTTCAAGGTACGTACAGACACTTCCTTCTATTATATTCGTTAGTCTAAGAGTATATTATATACAAATATAAAATTAATGCAATTTAGGCTATATAAAAAATCAATTTAGAAGAAATACCATTTTTTACTTAATTACTTAATAACATTAACAACATTTAAAACATACCATTAATTGTAGTTTATGGTTAGATACTATGTATAATGGAAATCAATTAACTATCGAGATTAAATACTCACATTCGCACGATTGATAGTTGGCGACCACCAGAGCGTAAATCGACGGTTCGGAATTTGGTTTAGACCGGAACGTTGAGCGTTGGTAAGTTTCTTGTACTTCATCGATTCCTCAAAGCCACTCGCCTTCTCCCTGAGGGGTATAATCAATAAAATCAAAAGGACAAAATCTATTTAAAATTAAAACATAATTTTAATTAATACCTGTGATAAGTATTTTACGAATATTCTAACCCTGAAAGAATGTTTTATTTAGAAAACATCAGTCTTACAAAACAATAAATATGTTTTTGTTTTACAGTTTCTATGTATCCAAATGAAATATAGCATTAAAAAATATGTGACCAAAATGACTGCCAAAAGTTTAGTAATATGAATTATTTTGCATAATTTGCTTTTGTATGAAAATACGACGTAGCATAATAATTTTACAAGATAAAAAGGAATTACTTTGAGGAATAATCTCCAAAAATGAAGTTTTGATGTCAAGTAAAATATGAAATTTTACTACATATTTTAACTAAGTTATTAGAATTATAACTGACCAGAAAAGACCCTCCCACGTAGGGAAATAAGTCCCCTTGAATAAGGTGTGCTCAAGGATGCCTTCTACACCACCTAAAGCTTGAATCATGTCTGTTCGGTAGTTGTTTAGATTCCATAACTTGCCATCGTGCCGTTGATGCGTCCACCAGAAGGGATTCTGCTTGAGAACCTGGTACTGCTTGAACTCGGTTCGTACGCGCCAGCCTTTGTCGTACGCGAGGGTGTGTCGGTCCTTCTGAAAGAGTGTATTGATTCGTGGAATTCCCCGATCCCAACTGTCTTCGAGGTCTTCCAAGGTCAATCGTCTAACCAAATGAGAGAAATATTACTTTTTATTAATTAAACGTAACCTTTTACAAAGAAAAATCAAATATGTAAGTATGCATATCCATAAAGAATAAAGGAGACTTTGTGGTTAAAATCAGTAATGGATCTAATATTACGAGGATATCTTCGAATCACAAGGTGGAACAGAAACACCGCAACTTACTAGATACACTAGATAAAATAATAAAAAATTTGTTGAAATATTGCCAAAACTACTAAGACATTATTCATTATTATGTGGATAAAGTAAACTAAAACCAACATATTTAAGAGAATTAAAGGAAAATAAAAATTATTTCAATTGTAAAATAAAAATATTTCATAAATGAATCCATCGAAGTAAATCAAATGGCATAAAATAGTTATTCCTAACTGCATCACAACAATTGCACAATATAATAGGCAAATAAATAAAATTATGTTAAGTTGAAACTAGACTCAAAAGTATTACATGACACTTACTTGTTTTGGGCATTAGCTTCTTGTCGTTTAAGCGCATATTCAGCCCACACCCGCTGGGAGTCGATAAATTCACTCTCCCAAGGTAGAATGTATCGATAGAGATTGGGAATCAATTGGTCTTCATCGTGGCTCATACCAGAGCGGAAATGAGTAATACCGACATCCGTCTGCTTGGACCAGCGCAGATCCGACTGCGGAATCAACACGTGGCCCATACTCAACATGCCGAGGCCTCCCAATTCCTGAAGGAAACCAACGTACGTTGAATTAACAAAAGGCAATGATGCTTGATTTTGTAATCGGAAACGTAAATCAATATATTATGAAAAAAGCGATATTGGTCGCCTTTAAATGAGTTGAAAGAAATGTCGATGTAGTAAAATTAAAAATAACAGTCTACTCTGGCAACACCGAACTTTCGATTAAACCATCATATTTCCTAGTTAGTTTTTTCTCCATATTTTCTTATGTACTTAAACTGAACTCCCCAAATTGAAGACTGAGCGTTATTCTGTCAAAAAACAAGGAATCTACTGCGCATTTCTATCAAATAAACGTATTCAGAATTATATTATATAATAATATGTAAATATATATTCAGGATAAAATATAAGCAATTATTTCAGTTATAGAAACAAACCAAAAAATATAAATAAAATGCATAACTTATATGTATACTCAATGTTAGTGAAGCATGAGTCAATGATGAACCTTGAAATCGAAATATTCAATAATGTAGTCGAACGATAATAAAAGCTAAATATATATATATATCATGAAAGCATATTCAATTGCTTGCTATATTTTATCTAAAAAACTGAGACAAAGTGTTTAATAAGACGGAGTAACTACGCGATTAGACAATGAATAAAATTCGTAAAAATATGTAGGTATAACCCACTAGCATAATAGTAAATTAAATTAAAGCTGAAAATTATACACATTTTTACTTTTGGTGTATAGAAAACGACTGGTGGAAATCTGGCAGGCATTTTAGAGTTCAGTCCAATCTTGATTCGAGTCTGAATCTTGTTCTCACACTTGACAAGAAGGTCGAGCAACTCCTGGGTATTGACTACAGCTTCACGGAAATAGGTCATTAGTCCAATCAAGGCTGTGTTCCACTTGTTGACGATTTTGGTGAAAGTTGTGGATCCAGAGGCCATCAGAATCTGACGAACTCGGTTGTGAAAGCGCTGCATTGATTCATCGTCCACACGGAGGAAACATTGGGCTGTACGCTCCTTCGTAATCTAGTAGTGTGGTAAGATGTATATTATATTTTGTATGATACTCTCTGTGATAATAACAAATTATATAAAAATACAGTAAAATTAGTTCCCCTGTATAGTCAATATACCATCTACAAATTGAGTAAATTATACGAAATACTTATTATAAATACTACAGTAAACAGTAGGAATCCAATTAAAATATACTCAATTACAAATAATATTGGACAGCAGCGCAATATGGGTCACGCTGCACGCGGGCTTGCTTGGGAAGAAGCAGTAAAATACTGGTAATAAACTATGTATAAAATTCATAATATCTAAATTACTGTCTTATACACGAAATGTACTCTTAACATTTGTATTACCTCATTTTGTAGATTCCATACACCATCTCTGTGTCGTGATTCATCATGACTAGTGCGACACTTGGGCAGGATACGGCACTCGAAGCCGGACATACTGAAGAGCATGTTTGGATTGTCTTTACTGTAGACAGAGACAAAGCTGTGCTCCCAATCAATCGTCGTCACTGACCGAGGCAGACGATTCTTGATGTCCCAGAAAACTGCACGACCACTAGTGGAAATAAGAAAATCAACGTATCTGTATACACTTAGTTATATACATATATTAGTGATACACACTATATATTTTCCAATTTCTGGGAATAATTCTTTTTCCTCAGAATAGAAGATTTTAAGACAATTGAATAAGCGGTTTATAAATTTTTTAATTATTTTTTAATAACTAGTGAAATTGATGATTAATTATTGTTAATCATTATATTTTAAACGATCCTGATATTTACATATATCCGTCTTTCTAATTGACTCATTAATTGGTTCATCGATAGTCTAGCGGTTATGACTCCTAGCTCTCACCATGGTTTAATTCCCGGTCAGAGAACCAATTTGTAAATTTAATACCTAACAATATAATACTTATAATTTCATCTTAAAACCAAATAACGAGACAAGAAAACGAGAAACACAAATACCAGCAAAAATATATAATATTATAATTAACAATAATTACCAATGGTCACAAATTTGCAAAAAATAATAAATTTATCACTCAATATTTTACAAACACCTTACCGGGCGGGCGACTGACTTGAGATCTTCTTTTCTGTGAGACAGAATTATTCCCAGACGAGGCAATACAAGGCAATTACAAATTTCAAATGATTTGTTAATCAAATCAAACTAATAACATAAACATTACCATACCTTAATAATTTATTATTCACATTAATAGATTAAGATTAAATGTCGCTCACGACAAAGAGCTAGTAAAGCAAGTGGTAACTCTAAAATATTCAGATAATACAATAATTTTTTAAATATTGACAACATGCCGCTTAGACCGCTTCGTCCTTGTGAAGGCGATATATTATGTATATCTAAAATTCCCATGAAATTGCAATGATTATATACAACAAACAATACTTACAGATTGACGTCATGCTTCATAAGACGCATTCGGCTGTCCCTGGGCCAACATTTTTTGTTGTTGTAGCCAACAATGTTCTCATTGTTAGGGTCCGGGTGTTCAGTCAAATAGCGCTGGATGAGATCGCGTGATTCGTCCGCTGTGAAGCGGAACACCATCCATATCTGCTCTACGTATCGACAATATAGTCGGATCGGATGAGCCGACTCGGTGGCTGTATCCTATTCGTGAGAAATATGAGAGAACTATAGCCCTTTGACTTTGTTAATATTACCTGAAAGTATATTTGTAACTGGCAAATATATCAGTTTTAAATAAATAAATATTACAAACCCAGGGCGATATTTATATAATATAAATAATGTAATTATTTTACTTGTACTTAAAAAAGAAGAAGAAAAAGATTATCAATAATTAAACATTTATTTAAGCAAATAACATAATATTATATAAACAATTTATATATTTCTTATTGATAAAAGGTGTAAAATATGGGACATTGCATGTGGTGAAATATTGCAATATTTCTACTGATTTTGAAGCTATCCAAAGAAAATGTCAATATAAATGATCATTGCTGGAAATTAATTTTTGTTTTTTTAGATTGTAAAGTCACTTTGTAATAATTCCGAAGGTATCAGAATTAGTATCAGAATTAAACTATTAAAAGCAATTTAATTTTGAATTTGTAGATGCTAAAAATATTACATTTGAAAACTAAAATAAGGACACAATCTTAAGAAAATGTGTAAAGCTGACACACGTTAAATTAGGATAATAAAATACATACACCAATAATTAGAAAAAATGCTATATTACTTTGTATGTAAATATCGAATTCATAATAATATGACTTTGTGTTGACCAGTCTTTATAAAAGTAAAAATTAATATATTAGGCAACATTACTAAGTCATGTTATTATGAAACATATATTTATATAAAATCATAATACTATGCAATATAGCATTTTCTATGATAAAATTATTAGTACATGTATTATATTATCTTTCATCGCACTCAATGATGCAGACAAGACAACAATTTTGACGTGTTGTACATCAAACTGTATATTAAATACATCTTATTATATTTTCTATTTTTCTATATTTATTTTTCCACTATTGGAATAATTTATTACATATTTCTATTTAATTGACTGGTTAATTGTAATAAATTAAACAATATAGCAGATTGCTAAATATTACATATTCATTTAAGAAAATATCGTAAATATGCATAGAAAATGCAACTTTGTTGTGAGAATTATTAAAGCCTTGATAAGTTAAATCTTAACATTATTTAATAGTTGTCCAAAAAATAATTATAATATGTTTTCGAAAAACGAAAGAAATCAAGAAAACAAAACCTCCGCTTCATACCTACAATTAAATATGATTTCAAAGTTCAAATATTTGTTATAAATTAAGTATTCGATCAAACCATCCATGGTGTCCGTTAAAAAAGAATGCTTAAAAATAATAGGGAAAATTAATAATGTGTTTAAAATTTTTCACTTTATTCCTCTAGATGATTTCTTCAGAATAATGTGTTCAAAACTCCTTAAAATTTCGGAGAACACAAAAACAAATTTTAAAAACCACCCAGAAAAAAAAATTTACTAACCTAAATATAAAAATGACTTCTAAAAATGATTATTAATGTGTTAATTAATTAACAATGAGCATAAATATAATGTTTTCTAATTATGCAGTTTTCATTACATTAATTAGTCTAAGGATGAAACAACCAAGTTGAGAAATAAACAAAAAACATTTTTTATAAATCTAAACAAATTAATATTATAATTAGTATAAACAAACCTGGAACTGAAGAAAATCGTTTGGTAACTGAGGAGGGCCAGCCATTTCTGAAGCCCTCTCCAAACCCAAGACCAAAAGATCCAAGACAAGACCGTTGTATTGAGTGATAAAAGAAGCAAATTGAAGACCGCGAATCACACCGTAGCTGTTAGTGTGGTTCATATCCTGAACATAAACATTGAAAAGTAATCCACAATTCAAACTAATTTATATTTTAAATTACTATTGCAATTTATTATACTATTAACAGAAATCAACAACTACCTTATAATTGATGACAACATTGTTTTTGGCGGTCATATAATCAGCTATGTTGTGATCGACAATCAGACGCAACAAACGATTGAGTAGAGTCAAATCAATTTTCTCGTACAACTTCTCAAATTTTGACTCCATGAGGACGTTACATTCGCCTTCACTTGTTTCCCAGACATCCTGCACAGAAAAATAAGATATAGCAACAAATCTACTAATTATTATGCAGATCTTAGCAACTTAAAATTGTGCATATTCTAAATACTATACCAAGTATAGTTTACAGTAAAAATATCTGTTGTCAGTTTAAAGCGAGTTATCATACTGCACAGCAAACCACCATCTCGATAACTTTAAAAAAGAAATCAGACATGTTCACTATGCAGTACACAGCCCACAAATCGGCTGAATTCTGGACCCCTGCACATTCATCACATCAACAGATAATAATATTCTAGTTAATTAAATAAATGTTTTAAAAATTTACTGTCAAGTAAAAAGCCTTCAATCATTATTACACATAACATTAAAATTCACCAAATGTTGAAGCCATAATTATTTGTTAAATAAAAATATTATATTTCGTGTATATAAAAATATTCGTGTTATATATATATATTTCGTGTTCATCTAAAAAAAGTACTATACTATATCATAACTAATGGAAAAAATATCTTACCTGTAAGTTATTGATGCCTTGGCACCACTTGTAGACAAGAAGTGGCGGTGGTTCGCTGTCAGCAGGTTTGATCCATGGAGGAAAGAGTCTTCGTTTGTCCGCCTCGTACCAAAGGTATTGATCCAGATAAGCGTCAGTTATTTTTTCCAGAGGCTCAACATCATAAACTGGTACAACAGTGCTGTACAGATCCATGAATTCAATTCCAACCTAGAAAAATAAGAGTTGGTAGGTATCAAATAAAATTTAATTAATATTAACAAACAAAATGCATAAATATTAAATAGTCTGGTAAACGGCGTAATTTATTCAAAGTGGCCAGCTTGTGCAAGTTATCATGCCGTATCGAAAACTTTAAAAATAAACCAGACATGTTTAACTGATATAGTACACAGCCCACAACTTGGCGGAATTCTGGACCCCTACACATATTATCATATCAACAATTTCGTTACAATATCATATTAGGAAATAGTAACTAAGTTTTACCTCTTTGAATGTTCGTTGGGTTAGCAAGTGTCGCTTAATTCTGCTGAGTGCCTCATGGGGATTGTCATAAGCCTGTTCAATCAGCCCAAGTTCTTCCCGCTGCGACTGATTCAATCGATTTTTTACACTGTAGGACTCTTTTAGACGCTCGAGTGCTAAGATGAGGAGTTTTGTGTCGTGCTTGTAGCTCAAAGGAGGGAAAGGAATAGGTGAGAAACGCCGACTCTCCAGCCAGTGAACGGTGGTTGTGTAAATGGCAACAGCTTCTTCTGCAGACACATACGGACCAT
Source organism: Invenusta paracnida (assembly GCA_036023295.1). Lineage (NCBI taxonomy): Eukaryota > Metazoa > Platyhelminthes > Proseriata > Coelogynoporidae > Invenusta > Invenusta paracnida. The sequence continues at coordinate 5,219 of JAYRBW010141134.1, read as the reverse complement.
CCTGTAATAAAAAAATACAATCGCAATGTAAGAAGACTACAATACAAAATCAAACAAATAAACAAAGTAATATATACAAATAACGAAATATTTCATACCTTCAAGTAATTATGCTGTCGCTCTTGTTCTGCTTTCAGATAGAGTCGAGTAAGCCGTCCTAAATTCTTCTTGCAAACAGTCTTATCGACCGTTGCACCTCGTCGAATTCGTTCTCGATTGTAGTGAGCAGTGTTTGTCCACCAATCAGCCTTGTTCTTGACATAGCGCAAAATCATATTCTCTACGGGAATCGGCATACTGGGCACCTTCCAGGGAATGTTAGCTTTCCAACAACGCCAAGCTTCACTCAAATGTTGCAAGATGGTTCGCGCTTTGTTCTGTTTAATTCCAGCAGGCATCATGTCCAGAATATCATGCATGACGGCCGCACGCAACTCAAGATCGTAATGAGATTCCACTCGTTGTTTAGTGACCGTTTTGGTGACACCCTTACTGTGACGTCCTTCGAATTGACGTGACAGTAGGTTACCAAGCCATCGCTCTAGAAGGGGGGTAACACCACGCATGAAAAAGAGCCATACTCGCCATCCTGGTGCCCAAATGCCGCATCCGGGACCTTTGCCAACAGGACCAGAGTTGAATCGGTAATAGATAATGTGTTTGAGATCTTTGCACATGCGAATTTGACGCATCAACTTGTACTTGTACCGATACATACCCGTCAATTGACCAACATGTGCGAAAATATATTGCAGACCATCGGCAAGTTGAAATGCGTCAACATTACCCAAGCGGTACTGAACGTGACTGTCAATTATAAGTTTTGTGAGACGAAGAATTTCTCTGCACAAATGAAATGCGTTTCCAAATCGAGATTTTTTTCTCTCCTTAGTCGTAAGAGTTTTGACAGGTTTTAAGTTAAAATTGTAATCGAGATGGAGGTAGTTCAGATTCTTACGATGAATTAACAAATTAAGCATATTGTAACCTTGACGACACACTTGTAATCCGACTTCGATCCAGTCTAATGTAGTTGCCTGGAAAAACTTCGTTGACTTGAAGGATCGGAAAAGATAACGTTTTTTCTGTGGTTTTGGGCGACGATGCTTCAGTGAGTTAAGTACGTAATACTTTAACAGTTTTTGATATGAGACACGCACCTTAACAGGCATACCACTTGGGCAATGCTCTCGATACCAGGTCTTTACAAGAGGGACATCGACTGCACGTCGAGTTCGGCCAGATCGAAGATTAAACGGACGTGGTGCCCACAACAGAGCAATCCCATTGGCGGTATTATCGGAGTAGAGAGGAAAATCCGAGAGGAATGGACTCATCGCTTCAGGGAGTTCAAACTCTTCCTCGTCGTCTAACAGCTGCTCCGAGGCCTGAAAATGAGTTAAAGTAAGCCAACATAAGCAATAAGGTATCGACATCAAGAAAAGACATGCATTGAAGCGACCTGGGAGGATAGACAGTATATTATAAAAGAATAACCATTATACTATATTCTATAGAAAGTTATCGATTGAAAAGGAAAAAGTATTTAAGCTCTCTCAATAAAAAATAACAAATAGTACTGTTTTATAGACCAAAAACAAAAATTTACTATTAGACCTATATAATTGGATAAATATATGTCATATTTACACAAAGAATTTACAAAGAAAGTTTTTCGGATTACATATTATTATATTACATTTATTATTGAGAAATTATTGAGAAAAATAGAGTAAACAATTTATTGTAATAAAAATCAAATCAAATGTGCTTGAAGGAATCAACAATGAAAATATTGTAAAAAATAATTTAGTTTGAAATACTAGATAACATCTAGTTTAATTAAATACAAATTATGAATCACCTTCGAGTAGTGTCTCTGAGAAATAGGATTGATCAAGGGGTCAAAATAGAATGCCGGTAAGTCAGGATCTTCGGTTTTGATAAATACAACATTGGGCTCGTGATATCTGGACAGATGAACTTGAAAAGGATAACTGTTGAAGAGGTATGGGAATGCAATGCGATACTCAGTACGGATTGGTTGACGAATGATAATCTTGTTGATATCATTGAACTCGTTCCAATCTTCGTCTCTAAATGAAGAAAAAAAACCTATTAATTTAAACTTAAATATTCGTATTAAAATATAATCGCCGTATTATATGTCTATTGACCAGATTTTAAAAAGCTTAAACTTTGAAGGTCTTTGACACAATAAATGTGTAAAATCGTCCTTCATAAATTAATCAAAAGTATTAATATAAAAAATAAACAGAATAATATTGCCAATTATTATACATACATCCCTACAATTTTTATAATGTAAAATATTGAAATTATATTTTTAAAAATAACTGTTTTTAACTAATACATTTTTCACAAAAAACCTAAGATCTACTGAATTTTTAATAAAGCAAGATATTAGTATAAAATAATGTTGGAAAAAAATGTGTCAAATTCACTTAAAACATACTTTTTAAATAATAAATTGATAATACTATGGTAATAAATAATAGATTACTCAAGATTGCGATCCTTGACAAGAGGTTCGAATTTCGGACCACCAGGTATGGCAACATTAAGAGCCTTTGCTGTGAAGAAGGATTTCATGTCGAACAGGTAATAGTAATTGTTGTCCACGAGGTCAGTAAGCAATTGATTACCAAGACGATATAAGTTAGACATAATTGGGAGACTCAAATTCCACTGTTTGTAAGTTGTACCATTGAGATGCCTGCAATACATGTTTATAAGATTTTAAAACACGATTGGTTTCTCAATAGTTGAATAATATAAATAATCGTAATAATAAAGTTATACTCACTATAGATAAAAACGTATATGTTTAAATAATGAAACTCACATGAGCGCGGATAGTAATGAAGAGCATTTATAAAATAGTGCATTGTGGTGTCGAAATCGGCATCTTAACTTTTTTAAGTATTTGTCTATTCTATATAGGTAACTTTGTAATACACGCGGAAATTGTATGACCATTATTCATTTTACCTATATAGTTTTCTGAAAATCATATTTCTGATTTTCACATTTCGCATGTGCATAAAAACCGATGGTATACCTAGTAGGACTGTGATGTCGAATTCTACATCACATTGTATATTTCATTGTCTATGGTACAATGCAAATTTATTTTCAAAGAAACTAATCTATTTATATAAGTGAGAAAGCGACATATAGTTGGATAAGGAAAAGGATAAACTCATTGTACCATAGATACCGATAATTATATTTATTGCCGGTGTCTACATATATCATAGACATTATGCTGTCTATATTATAAGTATTTGGAAATCGCAAATTTAAATCAATATATAAATCATTTGAATTTTTTTACCAGTGTATCAGTTGCGGAATCACCTTTGTCCTGTAATACGACAATTGTTGGCAAAGTACCATCAAATAGCAAAGGATTAAATGCTAAAAATGACTAACTCAAATTTGCCTTTGTATGTATGACAGCCGATTTTTGTACAATGAAAAAAAAAAAAGTGCATGTTTGTCAACTACCAATGCAAGGCAAGGCAAAACGAAATGTTTGCTTATTATAAACCATGCACAACTCGCCATCAATTTCAACTACCGAGAAAAGAAAACCAGATGTGGTTCAGTACTACAAAAAAACAAGGTTTCAGTTAATGATGTTGTAAACCAAATGTGTAAACATATTTCAATCCATTGCGCCACTGACAGGTCTCTGTATAGAACAATGTACTTGATATGGCACTCATAAATGCCCATGCCATTTACAAAATTTCTTCGGGTAAAAGAATAACACGCAGAGGTTCTTATTCAACTAATCAATCAATTCGAGAAGAATTTCAAAATCTTCAAGATCCACAAACTTTACCTCTTACTATTTCGTGCCGTCAACTTCAATCATAAGGTTGTCGTAATACTGTTGTTACTGTGTGTCAATTGCAAAAAGCCCACATGGAGTAAACGCTTTGTAGAAAGGAGCCATGTTGTTCATGTGGAATGCAAAGATTGCTATCCCTGAATACGGTACTTTGTTATTACAGAAACTTTATAATATGCATTGTTATCTCTTTAAATACCTTCATGAATAATTTTTTATAATGTTTATTGCTATTGTTAATCTATGTTGAGTCAACTCAATCTAAATATAATATCACATGATGAGTTATATGACTGTTTATACAATAAAAAATACAATTTACCGGTATAATGGCTTTATACTTTATATTATATCATTACCTACAAGTTATGTGTCAGTTAGTATGATTTTACATCAGTCTGAGATGTCGATTTCGACATCATGGTTATTTTAGGAAGTAAGAATATTTTTGTCGTTTTTACACTTTTAGTGTTAATAAAAATATACTGTTCATCATCATGTAATAAATCAAATGAGAAACCAAAATTAAGGACCACAATAATAATTAAAAATAAATAAAAGTAATTGTGTCTGTCAATAACTAAAACCTAACAAATTATTAAATAAAGCTACATATACACCCCCTGGTCAAAGGTTTCGCCGCACCCTTTCATCAATTTTCAATTTTTGTTACCTGTAGTTGCTCATCAGCACCCCAGAATGATGTAAAATTAACTGTTGTGTCCAAACAAACTTGTCTCTGTACATGGGTACTCCTCATCTAGTTATGGATTGTGTCAACATTGCCAGCCTACATCTGCATTGAGTAGGCTATATCTCTCTTTCTGTGCATACTTTCAAGGCATGTAGCTAAGACTGTATAAACATTTAGATGAGCAATTAAGACACCAACAACATGTGAGTGAAGCGAGTAGAAATTAATTACGTAATTTTGACCTGCATTGCAGCTCCAACAACATTTGAGGTAAAGGGTAGAAGTTAATAATGTAATTTTGACCTGCATTGCAGCTCATTCGTATTGGCTATGCCATAAATAAAAACAGTGGTGGTCTACAATTGGCCATCCTGGGATTCTACTGAGATACACATAAATTATTAAATTCTTCTAAGTGCACTCATTCAGGGTTCCCACGCTTTTTCCAGGATCATTTTCCATGATTTTTCCATGTTTTCAATGACTTTTGTGAAAAAAATCCATGATTTTTTAAAGCAGAATATATGATACTAAAAGTTAGTTGATAGTTCTATCATCATTTTATTTTTTTTATAAATGGCCTCCTCCTCCCCTTAAGGGCCACCAACAATTACATTATTGTAAGTTATTTTGTAATTGTTGGTA
>JAYRBW010141123.1:0-15098 GCA_036023295.1 Invenusta paracnida | reverse complement strand
CAAAGATAGCTATGTGAATGAACGTACGAATACTACGCTATTCCAAATAAACGATCCTACTGCTATTTAAAGTTTCTTTCTTTACCCCAAATAAAACATTGCCCCACACATTGCCCCATAACACATAAAAAATTATCCCAAATTTTTTAAGCAATCTAAGTGTCTATATCTTTAAAACTAAACAATCTAAACGTCTATATCTTGATAACTAAGCAATCTAAACGTCTATATCTTGATAACTAAGCAATCGAAACGTCTATATCTTGATAATAATTTGACATTTTTAGTATTGCATTTATAACGTTTTGTAATACATTGTTTCAAGAAAATCGCCCAAACTATTTTGTTATATATGTATAATCCAAATGTTGTGCACATATAAGTTATATAAGTTATTATTTTATACAATGTAGTAAGAATGTAGTCATTTTTAAGAAATTTTGAACTAAAATGATTCTAAGTAGAACTAAAATGTTTACTATACTTAAGACTAATGCCATGTTCAACACATCAAAAGAAATAGAAAATTATACTGAATAATAAATCGTTACTATAATCAGACATTTTATTGACTTGTTAACCCCCTACTGGGAACGGGGGCTGTAAGTTCCCCTTCCACATTTTTGTTATGATTTACTTCCGTGACTTTTCCTCAAATAAAGTTTTACTAATTTTAGCCCCATATTCACCTTTGTGCACACAAAGTAGTGCTCACGTGACCATGCTCTAAAATGTCCCCCTATAGTCCAAAATATACTTTTACAAAAATGTTTAATATATCTCTTCAAATCGATGAAATTCTGATTTGTATACCGTTTGGTTTCGAAAGATATTTATCATGAAGTACAATAAATCAAATTTCCTTGCAGAAAATATCTTCCAATATTATGATAAAATTAAAACATAGTTCAAATTTTTTATAAAATATATTTGCTGTTTTTTAATTGAATACGCTACAAAGCATTATGGTTTAGCGAAGTTCACTAAAAGGCCCGGTATGGATAGAGTTATCTCTCGTCAATGTACATATATTGCGTGTATTGTCAAAACAATGTAATAATGTCATTCCTTAGAACACTTAATATATATATATATATATATCTAGGTATTGGAATCGTATATTTTATATTATAACTTGGAAGCGACAATTATATATACATTTAATATATTCATTCGAAGTCTATTTCAAGCACATTGCGAGGAACAAAACTGTTGTCAGCTAGGTATATCTAATATATAAACTATACTATAAATCACTAGTTTCTTACAATTAATGTTATCGAATTTCAATGACATTTGATGAGTTAGATCGTATAATACGGAGTATTTATAATGTCTAAGTTTTTTCTACATTATAGTAATGAGTTAGGGATTCAAGCTGTCAACATATTTCTCTGATGGAGGATTAGCCGGAGTATCGCTATGGTGATGCTGTGACGTCAGAGAGGTTAAGGTCGAGCGCACGGATTGGACAACTCTGTGCGTGAAGCCAAAACACATAGCGATGAGAAAGCCTTGCAACGCGGTGGCAACTTCTGAGACAATGGTCAGACTTGGACACTGTTCCTGACCACCACAGAGAGCTGCTGCAATCTGAAGTGTCCAAGAGACCCCGAGGACAACAGTGACCTTGAGACACAAGACAAACATTGTCCGTTTGCCAGCGTCTCGTCTCGACTGAGATTGAACTTCAATTGTGTCCCTTGCTGTTCGATACAAGTGGCAGAATACTCCGAGACATAGGCAGCAGTTGAAGAGTACTGTGAGACTGACAGGAACGAAGAACCAGAACAACCCGGCCGATTGACTGTTGAACCAACACTTGGGTCGAGCGTAGTTTGGTGATAAGACAAAAGCAGGATCAGCTGTGACGTTCACCAGAGCTGCAGTCAGTGAAAATGCAAGTGGAAAGCCAAATCCAACAGCGCAGAATTTGGCGAATCGTTTTCCTGAATTGGATGGCAATCGGCTGAGGCGAAATGTTCGCAATAGGTCGTATCCAAAGATGGTCATCCACGTAAAACTAGAGAGATATGCACAGTGCATAAAAATGGCAAACATAAGACATCCGACCCCTCCTTCAGCTACAACTTGGGAGAGAATGAAGAGAATCAGACTGAGAAGAAGAATAGAACTTAGACTCACGACTAGCTTTCCACCAAAGTTCTTAAGATCAGGGATTAGAGAGTAAAACACAATGAGACAGATTAAAGAGAGAATTGATAATGAACAGCACACCAAGGTGATTATCGAAGCGACTGAAATCAAACGGTCGCCAACTGATGACGTTGAGTTGATTTGAAGACTTCCGTTCAAGTTCTCTAAAGTAGAATCGTTTCCGGTTTCGACTACTACCTCCTGGTCTTTCCAATTGTTAAAGTTCATCAGAAGATTATACCGGAAAAGACCAGAATGCTGAGATTCTTCATTCCCTTGATATGCTTCCTCCAGGGAATTGGTGCAGTGAACCTGATGACACAGGCAACAGAAGAAGTTTTTGTAGATCCGGCCCCTCCTCACGGGGTATGTTTGATACCACGCTGCTCCTTTCTCACAGCCCTCAATTATACCAACTGAGGATCCTGTGAAGTTGTCTGGACATGAGCTAACATATCCGAGGAAACAGGTGCGCAACCAGTCGTCTGGAAGAGCAATATCAAAGTGACAGTCTCCTCGCAAAAGACCCTCTTCTAAAGAGTTTTGAATTGCGGGAGAAGAAGGGATAAATGACTGACAGGAAAGCATCATGGAACTCTCGGGTGGAAACGTATAAGTCATTTGCTGATTGCATTCCGCACAGAAGGAATTGGCATAAAGAAGCCCGTCATTTGTCGAGTAAACGGGCAGAAGTTGGCGCAGGTCTGCAACAGGAGGGGAGCGAAATTCGCACATTCGTCTCTTTTGAGGATCAATTATGGTGCTCTTTGGACACTTGTTAACGATGTAGAGTGTTGTTGATGCGGAAATTCCGTAATTTTCGGGACGAGCACAATGGAAGAGGGATGAAGAGTTTACCGGCGGAGGAAGAGACGTAACCTTCGCCATCTCAGTAACGACTTCTTGACAACAGTCGCGGAAGAGATGGCAAAGCGGATCGCACCGGCACCGTTTAGGATCATCGTTACGACAAAGGCCCTTTTTGGCCTCTCCAACTGAATTAGCGAGTAGGCTGAAGGACAGTAGTTGAAGTAAAAAAAGAATGACCAACAAACTTGTTTTGGGCATTTTCTGTTCGATGATTTATCGGTTATCGTCGGTTGTTGAGAGATGATTTTGAAAAAATGGATGAGAGAATATAGAAAATACCATTCGAAGGGACTACATATATTTATTTTAAAATACTTTATTTATACCAGTTGTCCTATTTCTGCGTGGAAATATTCCCATCTATACGTTTGGACAAATTTCGTATAACTACTGCTAATGTTTCCATTTGATGTTTATTTTACCCAGAGACAAAAATCTGTAGTTACTCGACAGACGCGTTCTGGTGATTGTGGTTTGGTCTACTTGATAACACCAACATGTGCAAACACACCGCTTACTATACCGATTGGATTGTAGTTGGTATTTACTGGAATGTGTCAGATTAAAGTCTCTATAGTAGAGGATCTAACATATGTTTCAATCGATTTATGTATAAATTGGGATACCAGGTAGAAGCTGTACTTACTGCCCAAGTTTTGCTTGTCTCTCGTCTGCTGTAGTAGCTATATAGTACACTATTCATGGCCAATTCACCTAAAATTCTCAAAGTTGTAATGTAAAGATATGCTCGGTACATTATCCTTAATTTTGGTGATTAGTTTAGTTGATTATTATTTATATTAAAATTTAAATTTAAAGGTTTGTAGGGTGGAATAAACATATCAGTAATCATTTCGGAATACAAAATTATTTTTTAATTCCCCCATTAATATCCGCCTACTTATATAAGCCGCTTCACAATTGGTTAGTTCAGTTTGATTTAAAGTTCTGAAACAAATATTATTGGCATTTCACATTTTTTAAAAGTCGCTGAAACTCATTGATGTAATTCATGCAAAAGATGATGTCGATTTCTAAATCATTTACTACTCAAAATTTCCGTCACCTTAATCCGTGATTCATCAAAAGAATCTTATAGGCAAAGTTGAAACCAAGTTTAGCCATAGTACTTTACTACAGCATCTTTACAGCATGACCCGATTTTCTTTAAACTTTAATTAAGGCTTCATTACTTACTACATCTCTATTAATAATTTTAGATAATATAATTTTAATATAATATATTTATATTGCATATATATTATAATTATTATGAAATCTAGTCATGACATTGGAAACAAAATTAGGAAAGTCCAATTAGTATTTATAAATACAAAATACTTAATTAAATTATTTACTTGAATAGTAAAGGTATACCTTATTTAGTTTCGATTTATTCTAATGGGTATTTTATTATAGTTTATGATTGTTTGTATCTTGCAATTATAATTTGTTGTAGTTGATTCCGGCTCAATATTTATTGTAGTGTCCTTTATGTTTTGATTTTCGTTTATTTCAAATATATTATTATGCAATATATTATTAACATAAATGGCAGTAGTATAGAAGATATTGATATTATATATACTCAATCCATATAAGTTATCTAATGATAAAAACTTAAAAATTGTCACGAAAAGTATACGAGTCTCAACCGATAATTAAATTGAACTCGAGTCTTCCCCTTGCCAGGCGGATAAACTTATACTAAAATTTTGTGCAATTTTTGGCTAGGGTGCTCAACATGTGGTGGTTGGCATAACCGTCCGGCAAGTTATCCAACTGCGGGGTTCAATTCTCGGTCTTAACCCAATTTGGTTAAGACTCGTATAATTTTCGTGACAATTTCAAAGTTTTTATCATTAGATAACTTATGTGGCTATATATGTAAGTATTATCAATAAATGCTATATATATATATATGTCCCTGGTACCTACTACATATTCATTATTTCTATTTGGTACTTTTTTCTAGAAAAGACCAATTATAGCTAATATAATATCTTGAACAGTATTGAACTTATTAAATTTCGACAATAACAATAATTGATCATTTTATGTGTCTCCTAACGATTATTCCGATATGTAATGCGCAACTGTGTACTTTGGTCGTACTTTCGTACTTTCGTATTTTGTGATTTTCTATTTTGACTCCCATTTCTAATATATTTGGTATATAGGTATACCAATACCAAATATCATTATTTTGTCTCATAAACCTATAATTATTGTGTCTATTTGTATATTTTCTGTCAATATACCAATGTTGATATGCAAAAAATGCAATATTAAATGATATCTTAATTATATACCTATTTAAATACCGTCCATGTTTATTAGCATGTTTTCTGTTATTTAACTTGTTAATATTGAATACTAATAGTATTCAAGATAATAATATGCACCTATGGTATGAGGAGTACAAACGTATACGGTGTAGGTAGTAGTACACTTACTAACAGTTCGCAATAGACTTGAGCATTCTAGCTCCGCTAGCCAGACTATCAATATGATCTATTCTACATATTATACACATACAATTGATCTTTTATAGTGTCTAACTTGTCATACTCGTCTTTACGAGTCTATAAAATATACCATACTGCGTTCTCTGTGAGAACAGTCGTACTAGCTGTGCAGTTTGTGCTACTGAGCAAATAGTATTTTGTGTATTCTAATCAGCATGATCAATTTTTATCAAGACACACGTATATATAGGCATATATATATACATATTATGTTCAACTAGTAGACATCTTACTGAAGGTACTGTTATAAAATCTAGTTTGTTAATTACTTCAAACGGTCATTTTTGCTTTGAATAATTTCTATTGTGAAATCATAATTAGAGATATACTAATTATATCTTTCTTATCTAACTTTGTTGGATATATTTTGGAAAACTGAAAGGGGTGACTTACTATCCGATGTGAAGTAATTCCGCAAATATATTGATCTTTACTTGAAGAGAAAACAATTGAACATATAAAAGTACTATTTATCTATTCAATCCAAAGGATTTAAGTACGATGGATTTTAAAGTAAGTGTAATGTTTCTCAATAATTATGTCTTTAGAACATTACCTCTGAATCTAATTAACAATGCTGAACAGAACTAAAATACATGTAGTCAACATGTTTGTAATATATTGTAATTAATTTATATGAATCTATAGTTACTCTGTACATTAAATATAAAAGTCTATGTGGGGGGACAAGTCTACAATAATTTCACATGAAGGGTAAAAATACCTAGTAAAATATTTTTTGTAAAATTTGTTTTAATTTATAATATATTATTAAATTATTAATAATAATAATTATAATATATAAATTTATTAACATTAATTTAGTGAATATTTAGTAAATTAGTTTCAAAGACATTTAACTATTTTTTGTCAAATTTTAATGTTATATATCAGTATTTTGGCAATTTTAAAATAGCTGTCTTGAAATTAAAACAAACTATTTTTAAACTTTAGAAACCATAAATAAATAAATATATATATTATAGCTATACCATAGTTGTCTGTTTCACGTAAATTTATACAGCAATATATTTAATACAATATATATTTACAACAAATATAATATATAACAAAATAGTCAAAGCAATACTATTCCTGAAAATGGGGACATCCATTGTGGAAGGCCTCGAGGTCCCAAATAGTCAGTGGATGTGGACTATGCCTTCTTATGCCCTTCATGATGTTTTATATGTAAAGTCTTGTAGTATAGGGGCTTGAATTAGACAACTACATAAACATACTTATGTGAAGCAGACACCTAATAATGGTATAACTATATATATATATATAGGGGGGGGGGTATGTTTATAGGTACCTGTAGGTACTGTGGATTTGTATTGTATATTAATATAAATAAATATGGTCTTCAATTTATAAATGAATAACTTCATACTCATATATCGCATGTACTATTTCCACACAGAACTTACAAGCTGAATTGTCAAAGAAACTCCAGATAAATTTCCCAAAAGCACCCGGATCTGAGAGTGATTCAACAACAAAGCTGGAGAAGAAATGTCCATTGCCCTCTCCTCACTCCCCCTCATCAGCCTCACCACCGACGTCAAACAGATCATCAATAAGAACCGCTGTCAACGATGATAGCTCTGAAGACATGGTGGCTTTGTCACCCAGTGGAGACTCCCCCATTTCACTGGAGAGTCCTGCATCAGTAACAGCAGAGGGGACGACTATTCGCCTTAATGCTTCTGCCGGCCACCATCGGGCTCATCTCGGTCGTTCACGGCAGACTCGGCCGGGACGACCTGGACGACTGCGAACGAGCAGCGACGTAGCGGTGGAAGAGGAAGGGGATGAGCAGACGACACAATCTCCGCCAAGTCATCAGGGAGATCCGGCAGTAGACTTCTTTTTCAACAGCTCGGCTGCCATTTCTTCTGTGCCATTGGAGTTGTCATGTGCTTCAGACACGGATTTGAAGGAAATTGAGAAAGAGTCATCTCAATCCGACTCAAATGAGGAGATGGTAAGTTTAGTTTTGGAGAAAAGAAGATTTTTTAATCTAAGTATATCGATGATGGTTGCATATTTTCATGTAATATATTACTCCATCATTTAGGTCTAAAATAATTTTCAATAAATGTAGACGTTAGACTTAAATTTCTAGTTCTGTTTCCAGAGATATATTTTGTATAACACACTATTTTATTAATGAATTATTCATTACTTTGTATGTAAATATCTAAATGTTAAAACATAAATATGGTTATAGTATGTGTTTAAAGTTAATACCATTTAAATTATTGCTAAGTTATTTTCTTAACAATTTTCTACGGGATCACAGGTAGTTAATTTTTGTTATGCTGTGTATGAAAATCTGACTTCAATCGCATATTATTATCTATGAACTTATTTGTATCCTTTAAATTCAATACTTTTTGAGTCATACTTCTTACACATTAATTTGTTTTCTAATCTCTATATCTCTATATCATATACAATTTTAATATTTATTTCGAAAGTATTTTATGTTGATATTTTCAGTCATAATTGAAGTAATACTTCCATAAAATATGTTTTAATATGGTTATGTATTCTTTACTTTTTCAGATGACGGAGTAAAATAATATTCACCATCAATTAAAATATTTACATATTCTAAAAGCTATATATTTTTTATCGCTACATGATTTTTTTCTAGTTATTATGTTTCTCAATGTGTATAATATACTTTCATGTTATGAAACTTTTATGATTCCACCTGAATTAAGATATTTTAACATCATTGTGTATTTAAGATTACTTGAAGATATTCAAAGCTATACTTTACAGTTAAATATTTTCATGTTTAAAGTATTATATGGTCTTTACTTTATGTAAATTTCTATAATTTGTATCTTAGTCGTATATTTTATGTGATACATCAAGACATTATGTACAAATTTTTTATTTATTATAAATACTTTTATTATTATTATCATAGAGTACATATACCCATATTTCATTACAATTAGTCAAATATAGTGAAATATATATACAATTATATATTTTAGTTTAGTTTTGGAGAATGAATGATTTCTGAATCTAAGTATATCGATATTGGCTGCATATTTTCATGTGATGTATTACTCCATCAGTTAGGTCGAAAATAGTTTTCAATAAATGTAGACGTTAGACAAATTTCTAGTTCTGTTTCCGGAGATATTTTTTGTATAACACCCTATGTTATTACTTATTAATACTTATTATTATTATTAAATATTTAAGTGTTAAAAAATATGTATTAGTTACATATAATTGCACATACAATTGTTTACTGTAAAATATATATCAAGTCTAAGTTTCAGAAATCGTAAGCTGTTTAAAAACATATTTCATAAACAAAAACTATAAAGTGAAGATTAGTCAATTGATGCCTGCTAATTTGAGTAATAATGTGAGTAATAAATAGAAATGATTAATAGTTAATAGGTATAAAAATGATAGATATTAAAAGGTCTTGAAAATTGGAGTTGGAGGAACGATTTCAACTCCAAGGGTATTCGAAAAGTTATAATAAAGTATTAACGCTTTTAGATATTGATAAAACAACCAGAATGATGTATTTCAAATTCTGATCGAATATCTAGGAGATTGCTGCTTGCATATTATATCTTTGACCGAATGTTAAATATTTTATTATACATTGCGTGATAATTAACTGATTTTAAGAAAGTTTTGCCTAGAAAGTATATCACACTACTACACTCCATGATAACCTGGATGCCCAATATCCCAGTTGTTGTGCAATATAGATTTTACTTTTTACGTTAACTTCTAACTATAATCTAGAGCAGAGAAATAGAATTTTTTTATCGTTGTCTTAATAGTTAGTTATCCGATTTCTATGATCTATAAGAGGGATTAGACGACTAGATTTGATGAGTTTACTCTATGATCTTAACCACGACAGACATTTCATTCTTATTGATTCCATATACATTATGCTGTAAATTTTGTCAATATATACTCATTTTATTTTAATAAATTTCATATAAATGGGTTACAAAAAGCTGCATCAAATATTTCTATTAAATTAATTTTAAAAGCAATATTATATATTTTCATACAATTCATACTACTTCTCGTCTACCCAAAAGTTTTTGCAAAATATTTTTCTAAATTTCACAACAATTAAATCGTTTGTGCAGTAAAACAGTTTTAAAAAGGCAATGCATTATATATTACAGACAACTTACGTATGTTAGAACTGTATGAATGTGTATGTTTTGCTCTTAAAATGAATTTAATAAAAATATTTAACACTACTTCTAGTCTACCCTTTTACATAAAATTCATTGAAATAAAACGATTTTAAAATGACGAAGATTTACAACGCAATGCATATGAAATCAATAAGAGTCAATATATCTATGTATTACTCTATGGTATTCACATCGATATTTTTGATAATTAAAAAGTCCATAATAACATTTATATCATAGAGTAATGATATTTCTCATAGTTACCTTCCCATATATAAAAAGTTTGTGTGTGTAGATATATATGTTGATACGTACCTTGCCATTGTCTTGGTGTCCATTTAATTGCCCTTATTGTCTATATCTATTGTAAGTTAGCCTTGGCTCATTATAATATTACATGTAATTAATTGATACTCCTATATATATACATATAGATAGACATAGTCATAGCTACCGCATCGTTTAATTAGTCATAATTAAAATTCCGCACTCTAAATAAATTATTTATTTCTAAGTTCAATAATGCTACCGCTATAGTCTCAAATGATATTAAAATTAAAAGATCAAATACGTTGATATATCATATAAGCACAAAATAATAATAAATATATCAATACGTAATCTGAAATTGTTATATTAATATAAGTATCAGGTACAATAGATATATGTTTTAATGAGAAATCAAACTAGAAATAACATAAGACATGTTGGGAAAAGTCGTTCAAGAAAAAATAAGGCTTATTGCAACGAAGAACAACATGTTATAATGACACGGTCGAGAGCTCTAGGTAACGCTGCTATTCCGGTTGATTATAAAAAAAGAAGAGTGGATAAATATGAACAATTACTCTCAGATTTATGCCTAGACAGCAAGAATAAGACTCTAAAGAATAAAAAATCAAAATTACGATCTCAGTTAGCAAGGAAGAATAAGAATTCGAATGAGCGTAACAAATCGTTCAATAGTAATTTAATGAAAACTCCTAACCAAAGGCAGAAGAGAATTAAAAAATCCAAACCACTGTTCTCATTCGGCCTTCAAATAGGAGAAAACATGGTTGATTCAGAAAATCCGAATAATAACACGCTTTCAGAAGACGCCTTTCAGTCGCATGATCCGCCCAATCTAGAAATTCGGCCGATATCAAGTGTTATGATGGAAACAATCTTGCAGGACAATGCCCCAAAAATAGCATCCAGTAAAGCAAATCGATCTTTAAAATGTCGTGGTCCCTCTGCTAGTTCAAAAGTTAAGCACAAGAATATAAAAGAATACAATAAAAAGAAACCGAGAAAATTACAACGCAAGTAAAGTTGTTTTTATCCAAAATTAATTTCACTTTGATTAAGATGAAAATATTATTAGAAAAATATGGCTTAATAATTTGTGAAATTATACATATTTAATGCAATTAAATGTTTTGTCCAAGAGCATTTAATATTTTCTTTTAGTATTACCTAACGATATTACTATAAATATTCAGATATACGTTGTATAGGTCACTTATTCATTTAAATGATACAAATATTTCAATTTATCCAGCTTTATGCAACTGTTTGTGATGTATATATAAATCATAAATAAAATGTTCTTGAATATCTCAATATTTCTCATATTATTGCAGTTCAGTATATGAATCGTTATAGAGTTGCCGCAGCGTACAATACTGTTGGCAATTGTGATTACTTGTTGTGAAAATAATACTATTGATCGAATACAATTAATTATACATACATAACTACGGCTAGAAAAGTAATAGAAAGAGAGCGAGTTTAACACGCTAAATGAAACATATTAATAAAACTCAGAACAGAAACCCAACATCTCCCCCCAAATAAAATTACATTTTATACACTCTAGGATCGACCAGCTTAGGTCTTAAGATTGTACCGAGACTGTCTCGCTATTTGGTTGGTTTTGGACTTCGGTGTCGCAGGCTTAAATAACGTCGTGTGCTATACTGTCTTGAATCCCGTCGTGTGCTTGATCCGATAGTGTCTGAACCTCGTCATAGGCTTTCAGTGTTTAATCCGGTGGTAACAGTTTATCTGTGAGTAACGGTTTGAGATTTCTATGATTGTATCGCCTTTGTCTCCCATCAACGTTAAACTCG
Organism: Invenusta paracnida; assembly: GCA_036023295.1. NCBI lineage: Eukaryota > Metazoa > Platyhelminthes > Proseriata > Coelogynoporidae > Invenusta > Invenusta paracnida. Next base: position 3,224 of record JAYRBW010141123.1, on the reverse strand, counting down.
TAGGTGTACTCCCCTACCTGGCCAGAAATTACTCCTTGACTTTGAAAGGGTTGACCATCTCCTTCCGAATTAAAACAGTCTCCTTTATTCTAGGATCGAGTTCTGCTCCATTTGGAGGCATATTCTTTCTGAACATCTCGTTTCTTCAAAGTGGGGCCATTGATGTTATTAATTACTATCTGTAATAACGAGAGTTTAGTTTGCATCGTACGTCCAAACATCCTCTTGAAAGGTGTTTTGCCGGTGACATCATTGAGTGTACTCCTTATATCGCATAGTACTTTCAGCAGAGCAGTGGAGAATGGAATTCTTTCGTTGAGTCTAATTATTTTAAGTCGACTTTTCAGGATACCATGTAGTCTTTCAACTGCGCTATTACCTCGTTGGTAATATAAGGATGCCAGTGTGTGTTTAATTCCATTATATTTCATAACATTTTTGAACTCCTCTGACTCGAACGGTGTTCCGTTGTCAGTGATTATGCACTTTGATAACCCATATCGAGAGAATTGGTGGTTGAGAACCTCTATGATTTCTCTTGAATTTCCTCTTTATGAATAATTTCTTCAGGATATCTGCTGTAAAGATCAATCATTATTTGGATTGTGTTTCCTTCCAGTGTGTTTGAAGGTCCTGTTAGATCAAGTTGTATTCGCTACCAGGTTTTCGTTTCCTTTTCTGCCACACGGTAAAGTGGAACAGCGTCGCCTCAAGTGAGAAAAGTTGTACACGGTACGCATTTCCGAACGTGGTTAGCGATGTCGGTCGTCATATCAGGCCAATAACCTTAATTTCGAAGTGTACTTTTCATCTTGTTGATGCCTAGATGGCCTTTGTGGGTATCCTCAAACGAATAAGTTTTGTGGAACAACTAATTGAGATCCTTTAGTGATAATCTTACCATTGCTTTGAGACTTTATGTGAGTTGGTCTCGAATGTGATTGTATCGCCTCAAATATATTCAAGTATATATCTCAAATATTCGCCTATTAAATAACCTTATTAAGTTTTAACGAGCGAACTTCAATTTTATTAATCTATCAATAATCCCTAAATTGCATTAGTAACAAATAAAATCATTCAGAAATAGTTTCACTTCGTTGCAACTAAAATCTGAATTTAATTAAGCTTGTCAAAATCTATGCTAATGAACACTTCCTGATATATCTATATCATTTAGATCTATCTATATATATATATAATATCTAAAAAGACATTTTCTAACTAACATGAGTAAAGAAAGTCGCGAATCCCATTTGTATACCTTGACAAGCTTTGCATCGTTCCTCAAGATTTACATTCTTACAAAACAGTTCGTTTAACTCATCACGACATGCGTTTAAATCATCTTGAGTTTTGTAGTTTATTGCTTTCCACATTCTAAGTAAACATAATAAAACAGAAAAACAAAAATATATAAAAAATATGTCATGACAATAAAGTAAAAAAGCTATGCATATAATAACATTTTTTTATCTAAGATAAACGGGAATATGAAAATCATGAGTCAAGCCATATGATAAGTCAAATGGCCCTGTATCACCTAGTTATCAGAAAAATGTATCCTGTGACTTTTATAAATTGTTCACAAACCTAGAATGTCAGGTCCATCTATCTCTAAATATTAGAGATGTGTATTTACTAAACAAAGCATTCAAAACCTGTAATTGTTATATTAAACTACCTCACATGTTTATTTAAGTGCATTTATTTGTCTGCAAAAAGACAGTAATAAATCAAAATTTAAATACAAAGGGAATGCGAAGGATCCAAGCTACACAAGAACAGATCCCACTTACTCTACTTCCTTGAGACACTTTTCGATCATTTCTTGGAGATGCTTTTCAGTTTCTCTGGAAACATCACTGGCCTGCTGCTTTTTTTTCTCTAGATCCTGAACATCGTATTTTAAACGAGTAATCAGTTCATTCAGATGCTTTTTAGTTTTTCTGGAATCTTCATTGTCCTGTTGCTTTGCCTTCTTTTCAACTTCTATTTCACTAGTTTCGTCCATCATCTTCGTATACTCTACAAAATAGGAAATATAAAGAACTGCTTTATACTCGAATATATTTCAAATATTTGCTACTGAAAATAATCAATATAAAAAATACACGTATTAAGTTACACGTATTTAGTTTGAACTAATTGCTTTTCACTTTGACTAAACTTTTGAGTTAGATACTTTGAATATGAAATATCCACATCATAAAGAAATTAAACATTGAGTTTTGATCACTCTTTTGATTTTATAAACATCTATTGCTCTCTGAATTTTCGTTGATAAAAAATCGTTCGATGTTAATTAATTTTATGTATGGATAAACTAAAACTAAAAGTAGTATTAAAAATACCAATAGTAGTAATTTTATTTAATATAAATAAATAAATAAATGAATATTTTAAAGTATAATTAATATTTTTTTTAATATGTCCATACAATTCTAACATAGATTGTATGTAAAAATAAAAATAGAATTGATCGCCTGTGCAAGATACAATGTATGAAGAAACTACAAATATATCAGTGATGTTAATTATGTTTAACTGATAATTAATTAATATTAATTGATGATTCCTGCAAAACTCCTCCATACTACTCTGATGTAATATTGTTTGTTTGCATAACCATAAAGTCACACTGTATAAGCTACTGTATTGTCTTTATGGTTATGCAAACAAGCAATATTACATCACGGCAATATTTTCACAGTAGTATGGAGGAGTTTTCCAGGAATCATCAATTAATATTAATTAATTATCAATTAAACATAATTAACATCACGCACACACACCCTAATTGTTAATATTTTCGTAGTTTCTTCGTATTATAAGTCAAAGTTAGTTTATTCTTTTTGACGCATTCAGTGTCAACATAACATCAATTAAACATATTTAATCATCAAAAATACATAGAAATAAGAATAAATAATAACACAATTTAATCGCATTTATGCACATATTACAAAGTAGATTATATAGTCAATTAGTCACAAGCTATGCAAAGGAGAAAATCACCCGCTCCTCATATACTTTGAAGCCTAAAATGTACCAGTCCGTGAGTGAGAGAGTAATTATTCAATTCTACTAGAGAACAGTTGCAGTGTTAACTAGGCAATAAGACTTACTTATATGATCATATATGAAATATGCGCGTGCATAACTTTAACAGACAGCCAGAGAAAATTTAGTTTGCTGTGGTGTAGACCACTGCACCGTTTCTA
>JAYRBW010141112.1:0-15102 GCA_036023295.1 Invenusta paracnida | reverse complement strand
CAATTCTATACTTAAGTATTTTAGCCAAAATGTTACACTTAAGTATTGGTACTTAAGTTTCGATCACCGGAGCCCAGGTTACAGTTTTATTTATTTAATAGTAATTTTTGTTTGTGGCATATTGCACTTAATAACCTGGTGTACATAACTATTTTGTTCTAAATAATTCATAACAATATATGTAGACAGTACAATTTTCATATCACAGACGATTGTTGTATTCTAAGTACCTACATCCAGGGTCGCCCTATATATTTTTTCGATCCATACTGATTGGTTATCAGTGCTGCAAGTAACTTTAGCAAATCCACCGCTATTCCGTATTCTATTCTGCCTTAAAATACAATTATAATTTTGTTATTTGGAGCTAATGTTGATACACTACTTCAATCAAAACATACATATTATTATAACCTGCTGTATATATTTACGTACGAGTATATTTTGCATTATATTTTTTAGAAGGGAGGCATAACGTAAGGTTATAAAGCATTGCGGTGTATTACACACGCAAACACGAATATGTATTTATAATCAACTTTTACTGTGCAGGTGCGTCACTATGAGACACCGTTATATTGTTTGTTGGTGCACTGCAGCTCATAAGATTAGAGTTAGAGCACAGTGCGGTTGACTTCTGATGTCTGAAATCAATATTGTATATATATGTATACATTGTGCCTCTACCAAGCTGACAATCTTGTCTTATAGTCAGCCACCATCTGCTATTTTGAGCATTGAGCATTGCGTTTAGCTGTTTGTGTTTATTGTACACTGTTTTATATACAGAGATGCCTGGTTGGTCACTGATAACAACAGTGAATAATAGATAGAGATGCAGGCTGTTAAACAGCATAAAATGGTGTGCCTGACGTGGTAGGTATAATAATATCTAGTTAAAATGTCAAACGCGGTGCATAATAGGTAATTTGGTCGGTTGACGGTTACGATAAGCTCTAGAAACAAGTTATAGATAATACTGATTTATACTTTTGAATATTTGAGTTTGTTAGCTAATGATGAGCTGCTGCTAGTGTACTGTAGTACGGTTGGACCCTAGTAATATTCTTTCCTAATCAGCAATTCCAATTAACTCACCATTACTATAGTCTGACAAATGCAATTTTTTTAAATACCTATATATATTTACTAACAGAATATTTAAATTTATACAACCCCTTTTTGAACGTCTATTAAGAATTATTGAATTTGTATATATTTAATACTATTTTATGATTCTTATGGCGTATTATTTTGTTTGATATTTTTTATCATGATTGATAATAACCTACATGTAATAATTATAGATACATGACTTTTGACCCCAAAAAATCGTTTATTAATGAAAACACGACCACGAGTTACTTCGTTTAATGCTAATTTTTATGCAACTTTATTATGTATACACATTAATATGTTTTATTATAGGAGAGTTTATCAGAGAAGATTATTTGACAATTGATAAAATCCTTCAAAAAAATATTATTCTAAATTATTTAGTTTTGAAGATGATATTTTTAAGTAGGTATTTGCTTCAAAATTATTCGGCATAGAAAATTTATTTAAAATATTTTATTCGTAAATACACATTTTCTATAGTCATAAAAATAAGATTTTTAAACGTTTCAAAATGATTCCTACTCTATTCAAATTCCTACATTTTAAAAAGATTATCTTGAATTATTTATTGGAAAATAATGTAAATGACTGTGTTTACAATTGTTATAAACATATATTATATATTTTATAGAGTGGGACAAAATAACTAATAATTATATTAAGTATTAATCAATTATCTACCTTTATTAACTAATCTAACCATTATTATTAGCCTATATTAAAAAAAACAAACAATATTCTAAATTTTGTTTGATGTTTTATTATAACGTTTTATTTGTTTATTATGCATAATTCATATTTAACTTCTCCACAAGCAAAAATGATTGTTCATTAAATGCTTCCTAACGTTATCTGAGTGACCCCTAGCTTCTAGCATTCTTGGATGCATTCTTTTAGAAATAGAATGACCTCTAGTACTCTTCAAATATTTTGGGAACTAAGGATCCTTTACTGGTTAGTACCGTGATCTTCCCCATATCTACTCACTTTTCATCTCCTTTCATCTTCTTGGCTCCAGACCACACTGCCTTTTCATCCAGAAGGAGTTCTGTAAGCCCTTTCACTGGCCCCACGACCTCCAACTTCTCCCCACTCCCGGGGCCAGTCTGGGCCACAAGAACGGCCCTGTTTGGCGTGTTCTCCAACTCGGCTGCGGTCATCTGCCTCTCAATTCGGCAGACCAGTCCTCATGCACACGACTGGATCTGGAGCCCGAAATACGTGCTGTACCACCGGAGAACTTCACCAGTGAGTGATTTCCATCTTTACGGCTACCCATTTTATATATAGTGTCATGCGATAGGCAAAGTATACATGTATATGTTTATATGTATAAGCAATTTATTGAGTCTTGATGTAACACACTGTACAATCATTCATTCATTCGTTTCCTGATTATGGAGTGGAGCTCCGAAAATTATTATGAAAAAATGGAGCTCCTACTATACAAAGCAGAACAGAAGATACTGGAAATGCAACCGTTGTAAATGTTCAGCTATGACGGAAGGGGAGCAGTTAATTACCTCTCATGGCGAGCACACACAACCACCACAATATAAATAACAATATATGAATGTTTTAAAACCATTTTTATCCGTTTGACAATATTTTATGTATTGTATAAATAACATTAGGTATATGAATTTATTTTATTTTATTTACAACTCTTATCCATTTGAAAATTTAATATTTGACGAAAATATTGGGAAGGCAAATTAAAACGATAAGTAGTAGAAAACATAAAATACGGCGAAATGAGCTGAAGTTTGCAGCTGATGGCTTTTTGTATTTGTATTTTTATTATAAACATGCTGCTAAAGGAGATTCTATACTTTATGTTTTATAATATTGCTCAATACTCGTAATTACGATTGCTTATGTAACTCATTAGCTGTTTGCTGACAAAGCTACCGAATTTAAAATTGAATGTTATTATAATTACAAAGAAGAAAATTAATAGGTAAATTGATTATTTCATACCATACTAGCGTATAATTTCAACAGTCGATGGAAGCTGAATAGCGTTAGATATTTTCAGTAGCCCACTACCCTCGTAGGTGCACCTTTTGTAAACACTATGTGGTAGTGGTAAATCACCAATTCATTGCAATATTGAAGCTTAAAAACGACATTAAGACACTTTCATATAAATACCAAGTTGTAGAGCAACAATCTAAACAACTGGGCCCAGATTTAGGAAACTATAGAAGCTGGAACCGCAGTCTGGCTCAGACTGGTAATTAATGGATATCTTTATTAAACCTTATTTTGAGAATACATATATTCCAGATAGACACCAAGCAACATATTTAAGTCTCCTGGAATACCTAATGACAGAAAACCCAGTTTGCAGCGTTAAATTTTACGATTTTTATCATCGAATTATTATTTTTAAAGCCTTGCTAAGATCCTTTCTTGGGGTTTAATTTTGTCTTTTAGAATATTATTATCCACATTATATAAAAATACACACGTCACGTATTCGTGCTTTTTGTGGCGTTTTAATTTAAATATATAATATACCATTTCACGTCTACGCGCAACATAGTTGTAGGCTAGTCGATCTAACGTTTGACACGGAACTAATTGCAACAAAAAAGACCACTAAAAGTGTTATTATACATATGAACATAATAAAAATATCAAGAATCTATGGATAGTAACATACTTTTATTTAAACAATTTAATTTCCCATATTAAAGAATAGAATACATTTCTATGATTTTCGCTTCATTTACATAAAAATTCATGTTTCTTACAAAAAATGGGTTTATCAATATTTTAAATGATATATTATAGTTTATTTTCCTCTCTAATATATGTGTTATAATATGCATTTTATAACAAAAAATAAACTCATAATCCATATTATTAATTTTTGTCAGGTCAAATTAGTCAATTAGTCATTTATAGCTTAAAACTAGGATAGCATCCAATACTAAAATATATCTAAAAACTTAATTTTACAATTTATTAGTCTAATTTTTGCTTTAAAATACATAAAAATCTTACAGAATAATATAAAATATGATATACTATTTTAAAATATTGACAAGCATAAGCCCATAATTTGGTCAAAAATTAGACTTTTTGTGTAGATGAGCCGAAAATCATAGAAATATCTACTTTTTAATATGAAAAAATACTAAAATTCTAATAAAACTATTTTATTATCAATAGATTTTTGTCGATTTTTAATATGTTATTCTGCATACAATTTTCTATAAGTATCAATTTCATTTTTGGTGCAATTTGTTCCGGGTTACCCTAACCTTTTTTATTGTTTGTATGTTTTTTTCCATCAGCCTTGATATCAACTCAGTAGCTATACAGCCTAAGTAAATATATCTTTGATTTATTTTTAGTATCATTCATAAAATATGAATGTTAAAGATTAAATAAATAATACTTGAGAAATTTCTCCAAACAACAATTATATTGGGATGTTGCGATAGACCCAACTGACATGAGATGAGGCAACTGTTAACTCGTTCTAAGGGTGAGCGTCCCTTTTACTTCCTGAATAAAACGACATTATTCAATCAGCATTGTTAAGTTATAATATTTCTAACTTAATTCTTGCAACTTTTGTATATTTGGGCTTATTTAATTTCGACAATAAGTTAAACTTCATTATGTTCTACTGGGAAACATGTATTTTGTTACATTTGCAATAAACCTGAAGTCATGCCAAGTTATTGAGTCTTTAGGAACTTTTATTGGTCTAGGCAGTACTATGTTTGTAACTTGAAACCTTTTATTTGCAACACAACTACAACACACGAATAATATCCTATCTGGGATACGTATACGAAATATGTATTTATAGCAGGTAACTTTTGATACAAGGTTTAAATTACCCTGACTCTTGCAAGGCGTTTTGGATTATATTATTGGATTTGCGTCCCGCAGTCACAGACTTTGAAATTCTCACGAGAATTTCAGTGTCAAATATTTCATAAAACGATACCTGAAACGGTACTTCTATAAATCGGTTAAGATTGCTTACTCTATTTCTTCAACATGTCCATAGTTTTGTAGTGTACTGTACATATGAGCTTATTTATTGGTTATGTGTCTATAATATTGGCAAGTTGTTAGGACACCAAAGAAGTCAATTTTCTAAGTTTCAGTAAAAGACATTCAATTCTTTTTGTGTCTACCTATTTATTTAAAGTTCATACAACATTGATCTTCTAATCATGTGTTTCTCTTATACATAAGACTCTGACCAATTTGGTATTTTAATTTTCTATTGGTATAATATATGTGTTTACCTTTAACACTTTATTAGGAAATTTATTCATCTTACGAAAATATATTTTTAGTTGCCTTATTCTTAATATTAAGTTTACATTGAAACATTTTATGATAATGACTCATTAATTGTGTCTACCCTTTTCTACCTATAGCTTTATTTATGCTATGTAGAAGAAGCATGGATTTTGGAAGTTTTGCCTTTTTAATTTAACGATCTCGTTAGGGTTATTACTTACTTTTAATATTTAATCTTCAGATACATGTATAAAACTATAATGCAGCTTCATTTTTATGTATTCAGTATGATATGTAGATACTATAATATAAAATTAACTCCAATTTCATTCTAGTTTGTGGAATAGAATATATATTTTAGTCAAATATTGAGGTGTATTTTTAGTATATACATATATAAAGGTTTTTATTCGGAATATTCAAACTGGAAATACTTCTGGAAAAAAATTAATTACAAATATGTTTCTAAATCAATCGAACTATTTTATTACTATAGTTAGGGCTTACTTTACTTTATAAATACATGACTTAGCAAAATCAAAGAAAGTTGTGTAAAGATAATCAGATGATTTTAATAACGTGATGTAAACACAAGGTCGCTAAACATTTCCACATAAGAATTTTAACCTCAAATTATGTGCGATCGAAGAAAAATCAATGAAGCGTGATACTTTTCTTTGTCTTCAAATGCTTTATTTACTTAATAGTTATTCTTATATCTACTACATTATAGTATCAAGATATTAGTTTAAAGTTAAGAAGTATTCTTGATGTGTAACATATATGTATAATACAAATTGTTTATATATTTATGCCGGTATCTTCCAATCTGGTGTAATCTAAAGAAAGTTTGACAATGGCGGATTTTATTTATTGTAATGCGTGAACTATAATACAGTTGTCTTTAGTATGTCTTTATATTTTTTTAGTTTATTTTTCATTTGGAATAGCTTGTGCCCTTTTGATTATTTTATTGTCTTATTTATCCTAAACATATATTTATTATATTTTTGTAGAGTTAGGTTCTGGCAAGGAAGATTAATAGCTTGCTAATCTTATTTTTCTAGTCTTTAATCTTAAATATACTGATTTATAATTAAACACTCCAGCGGCCTGTTACAAAGATTGGGGGCAGCTTTACCGTGGCACTGTATCGATTGCGAGCTCAAAGGTTGACTGCCAACCCTGGCCTCAAAACTGGCTGGAAGTATTTCCCAGTCTGGTCACCGATCGCCTCGAAAAAGAAGTTGATAACGCCATTGATCCGTCCGTTCCTATGTCAACACTCAGCAAGAGCTGCCGGAACCCTGGGGGTCTGGGCCTGATGCCCTTCTGCATCCCAGCAAACCCCACATTAAAGGCGGAAAAGCCCCGTGTCCCCTGCGACGCGGTGCCGATATGTTCGGCCCTTAATCGGGCCACTCTACAGTCCAGCACCATCTGGAAGACTCCCTGGCCCGGGAATATGGCCATCACCATAGGAGGCACCAAATTCAAGCTACCTATGGTTAGTGATAGAGTGTCTATTCCCGATTATAATTGTTTTAGCATTTAAGTCGTTGTAGGGAAATTTATACTTAATTGCATTTTAATTTACAATATAATTTTCTTAATTGAATTACCATTTTTTCTTGTTTATATATTTAAAACATATTTTATCATAGTATATGTGACAACAAAATGGCAACATTTATTTTTCACTTTACACGTGACATAAATATCTTTGTTAACATATAAATAAAGTGCCTTTTATTGTTGATTTCCTTATCAGTAACCTTATCTCAGAATGTAATAAAATGCAGAATACTGTATTAGACTATAATAGTTCAATGAAATACTTGTACATAACCGTATGATTTATTTCGCTATCAAATCTTTAAATTACTATACTATAGGGGTATAGTATAAGTTTAAAATGTTTTAATAAATTATTCATTTTAGTCGTCTATTTGCAACTTGTGAATCTTTATCTGTTACGTATTTAATTATAAAAATAAGATACACTTATCTATTGTATTTGATATATTTGAATATTTTATATGACTTATAACTTTATTGAAGTAACGGTCGTTTGAGGAAGTAACCATTTTACTGTAATAACGCATATTTATCATTGAAACATATTATTTGTAAAATTGTCATTAGTTTGCGTTTGCAATCCTTTGCACACAATAAAGTCTTTTTATTAGGAGTCTATAAATAGGCACAAATAATGTAACCTTCTCATTGGCTACCCAAACCCTCCTTGCCATGCAGCACATAATTATCATCGTGATAGTTGTTCTCGTGGCCGTTCTCGCAGTGGGCATTATCTTCTATTGTTGCCTCCGTGGTCGCATCCGACAGAAGGGTCTACTATCAAAGGCCGGTCTATTACAGAAGGGTAGCAGTGGTGGTGGTGGCGGCTGCATTCCAGTCTCGGGGAATGCCAGCTCGGCCACCTACGAGATGGACTCAGAAATTAGAAACAAGTTGACCCAGAACCAGCTTTTCCACAATAAATCGGTCAATGAGTTTCTCCATCCCAAGTTAGTTGGTGTTGTTTTTTATGTGCAGTTATTAATTATTTTATAATTTATTCTTAATGATTTCATTCCCTTCTATGTGATATTTAATTTTATACTTTAAAATGTTTTTTAAGAATCGAAATTATTACAACAATTATAATCAAAATGGCTTATTTTTTCTTAAAATATAAATATATAGGGACAGATTCAGAAATTGCGATTAATGTTCATTTTTCTACGTAATCCACTTGAATACATTAAGAACGGAATGCGAAATGCCTTTCCTAGCTCGAGAAGCTCCTTATAATGCTGAGAAATTCCTCATACTTGTGCATAATACTATAAAATATGCAATATTACTAAGAACAAATTATTAGATATATACTAACTGAAATATATGAGGTTTCAAACCCGTTTTTATTGTTGTTTTACGTAGATTTGTTCAGGTTTTATTAATGTAAAAATCATTTTGAAGAGCTCCTAAGCGATTTGATGGAGGACGGTTTTCGCATTCTAGCCCAAGGAAATTATAAATAATTAAACAATATTTTCTTAGTCTTCATTTCTTGTAAAAATATGTTTTATAAATGTATCTGTGTCTAGTATTTAGAAATTGTTTATTTCGAATTTTGAAAGAAAACATATGGAAATATTCATATAATGTAACATTATTTAACTTGTTTAACGTAAAACTTATGTTATGTTAAAAACTTCGTTTTGATGATTTTAATGACGAGTCTATTAAAACGCTAAAAGCACAGATCTCAACAAATTTATGTGCTCTGATAAAATTGTTCTTGTAATATTTTTTCTTTTACAAATATTTTTCCAAATCTATAATAAAAAAATGTTTGATTTATGGTTAATTTGAATTTCTTGATAAAATCATACTTTTTAGAGGTTATCGTGACAACTATTTGCAGTAAATACAAAACATATAAACTAAACTAAATAAAGGATTATGCTGCTTGATCATAATATTATATATCAAATCTCGTATATTCTAACAAGGTGTAATATGCAGAAGTGTTTTACTTAATTTGCAAAAACCTATCCAAGCAATGCACTAATATTACAATGTGCACTGTACAGCGCCAAAGACAAAGAAATTGGGTAGAGACAATTCAATTAGGCGTTATGTAAAGTAGCATCAATAGTATTCTAATTAATTTGAATTGAAATACGACCAACTTCTTCAATATTGGAAATTATTCTTCCGAAAAGTAATTAATTAGCCCCACTTGGAGATTACTTAGGAGAAGAGCTATGTTAGTCGCAGAATTTTGTTTTGTACCAGTGCATACTATAACCATGAACGCTATATATTAGTATTTTGTCTCTTTTGCTAATTCAATGCATAGATGGCTTAAATGAAGCAATATAGACTTTTGAAGTGTCATTTTTGACTTCTTGCGACTAGGTATCCATAATACATTATATTAAGATACTATTAAATTGATTACAAAACTATAATAATGTAATAGAAAAATATTGAAAATTATTTGAAAGATTGCAGAAAAAAACGTATTGATTAAATAATAATGGTGGCGTGAATAACAAAAATATAATATGTTGTCTAAAAGTTAAATATTCACTTTATGCTAACTACATACCCATAAATTAGATTTTCTGATTTTTTTCTTTACATATCAACTTGTATTTTCTTTACATCACAAAGGAGATACTATTTCTATTTTTCTTTTACTCTGTTTTTAGATCCTCTAATTTTTGGTTTATTTCAAATAATATTTTATATAAAATTTTCATTGGAAACTTAATCCACATGCTATTGTTATTATTATTAGAATAATTATTGACTAATAATTTCTATCCTATACTATTCTTAGCTTTCCTCATTTCACCAATTGTATTTTTACTCTTTTCTTCATTAAGGATTCTTGAATTCAAACTTACTACTATATTAAGGGAGAACATTAATTATTCTTTAGTATTAATATTTAAGAATTCGAATCTTAAATCTATACTCAATAAGATTAAAGTACCTACAATAGTTGCTAGTACAAAATAATCATATAAGATTGACACAAGCATAAAATTACTTTATTACATATTATATTATTATCATCATAAAATTATTTTATTATGCTCATAAGATGTACTATACAGGAACAACTTTGACATTGATGACTTGTCTGTCTGTTAGTATTGCTTCCAGTCAATGTGCAGCCAATAATATATATTTACAAGTTTCTATTCTGCATAATATACTACTACTATACTACTGCCCCATATTGTAATAACACATTGCTTTTATACTTATTTATCTTATAGTTGTATTATTGGCATATTGTTTAGAACTCACTTTAATACCTTACTTAATAAATTAGTAAGGAAACATTATTCAGTGTATAGGGGTGTTAGTAAATAGTAGTTAGTAATATATCATGTTATAGACCCTGACGAAAAGTATATATAAGAATAGTCTCTGGAGTTCTGTGGAACACTTTTAAACTGTTCTACTTGCCAGACTTGTTTATTATCTTATTTTAGTTTAAAGTTGGAATCAATGGAAATGATATAAACTTTATAAAGAAGAAGGCGCTATATACCAAGCTCCCTTTACCTTCTTATTGAAGTTGAACGAGGACATTCTCTGTTGACCAATCGTTACAAGGAATGAGCAAAAAGAACAAGTTGAACAAGTTAAGACTATTGATGTGTTGTGTTTGCAGTTTGTTGATGCTCTAAGTGTGTAATTATTGATGCAATTTACAACGGAGCCTGAGTGTCAATTGACATCAGTGCTGTAGTGAAATTATCATCATCTTCATCGCTGTCAGAAGACCAGTTGGCAAGATACCTACTAGATAGTCACCACTATATTATAGTTATGAGTACTTACAATAATTATTAGACGATGCAGAATCGCGATTTTGAAATATGTCAATTTCAGAATGTTTTTATAGTCCCCCTGCTGGCTACAATTTCAGTGAGTACATATTATTTTAGGCTGAGGTTATGACTTCATATTAGATTTGAAATATTGTTTTTTAGGTCAAAAGTTTAGGGCCTCATTTCTATCTACAATAATACTCAAATGCCATTTCCAAATGATCACCTTTCTTTGTGATTTTGTTAAAATGTTATATGTTAAAACGTTATATGTTTTTATTATATTTCAAATTAAAATGCACATTTTAAAGCACTCACAAATAATTAATTCAATGTACATTGACAGAAAATTTTGATTATTAAATTATAAGAGAAACACAAAATATATCCTTATCATTAATATATTTTGAAAAATATTTATTTGATTGTTTATTGTATCCGTTTTTATGCTTCCCTTTCCTGTGAGATTTTGATGGGATTTGCCTGCATTCTTTGTATAATTATGCAAATATAAGATAAAATGTGCACAATAAATAATGTTATATGTTGCGATCATACTACAGAATCAAAAGCGCATTAATATGATGGCGAGGTAGCTTTTAAATATAGTATTACTAAGCTTTCTAGATTCTAGAACTGTAATAATTTGTCATATTTAATATCCTACCAAGGAATAATAATCCTTTATCTACCGCTGTATAAAATCTGGTTATACTTATTTGTATGACTTTATATTTCTATCTCCAATAATATATATTGCATAATGCGCTAGTATTAAAATCTGTAATATTATATAATGCTATCATTTAGGTAGGTACTTGATATTTTGTTAAATACTACATATAATAAAATGATAAAGAAATTGCACATTAGCTGTAGTACAATGAATACTTTTTTGTTATCCTATAGCTACCTACCCCTACTTGCATAATCGATACAGTAATTTCCAAAGTGCCTGATGTTTCTAAAGTGTCAATATTTCTGGTAAAATGTATTTTGACACAGATTTTCTAAATTGCATATTTTGTTGAATTGTTTAATGCTTTAGATATTTATGTGTGCTGAAATTGATAAAACTCTTACATATTTAATTTATATTTAATAAAATAGCATATTATATTTTTTACTACTGCTGGTAGTATAATGAATGAAGCACTATATTCATGCAAAAATATTTTGATTAGTTGGTATTCAATTGTATTTCTAATTTTTCGTGCATTTTTATTCGTCATGCGTTCTCATATATTTTAAATAATAGGTTGATTTTTATATTACATTCTTGGAAATATGAGATAATATACGCCCAATAAATTATTTGGATGCCGCGATTTTAAAACAACATCTAAATCGAATTTTCATAATATGATTGCAAAGCAGTTTGGAAATATAACATTTATGTGTCTACATTTTGGAACTGTAATCTTATTTCTTTGTAATTAATCTATCAAGGAATACATTTTTTCCATAAACCACTGAATAAAATATCGTAATATTTAGTGATATTGTTTTTAATATTTTATTTTTATGTGCTATAATATGCAATACTACAAATTCACAAAATTCTTATTGTATCGCATTCATTTGCTTGATTTGTACTATATGCAAATATGTAATAGTATCATAACTTGTTTTCGCTTTTTTTAGTTTCCTATTATTCGAATACTGTTGTTTAAATACCTTTCTGTTATTATTACATATACCTAATTAGTAATGATGTAGCCTACTACGACTTTAAATAAATAATAGTAGATACTTTTTTAGTTCTTTGTGAATGTATGTTTTTATACAACGCGTAAAAATAGTGTACAGAATATATAAATTTTACAAAATAGCACACTGAAGCGTTTTAACCATAGATAGTAATATAGTGAATTAATATTATATATTTTGTAAAATATTGAAAATTGAAATATATTTTCATTAAAATGGAAAAATATATTTTCTTTCTCAATTTATTTCTCAATGTATTCAACAAAATATTTTATCGATTGGCACGCAGGTTAGAAAAGCTGGAGTACCCACGTAATAACCTGATCGATATCAAGGATCTGGGTCAAGGTGCCTTCGGTGAGGTAATTTTGGCCGAGGCGCCGGGTTTATCACTTTCTCTGCCTGGTGACGAAAGCAGTGTTTCCGGCTCAGTTGTCGGTGGCGGCGGGGTGGAGCCTACATCCCACCGTGGGGGGGATCATGAGGGCCTCCTAGCTGCAGAGAGCGGGGTGCTGGGGGGCGGAGGAGGGGGGACCCTGGCTCGTAAAAAGAAGCTTCTTGTGGCTGTGAAGGTGCTGAGCACAGACGCCTCGGATGAGGTGGAAATTAGCTTTTTCCGAGAGGCTGAGGTGCTGGTGGAGTTCCAGAATCCGAATATCATTCGTCTTTTAGGTAAGTTTTCGTACACCACAGACTATTAAACAATGAATTGTAAAATAATTAGTTTCAAATAATGTGAATAAATTCAGGAAACTTTATTCGCGTATATTATTTATAAAATATTTTATTTAAAATTGCCAATGCTTTTTATCTTTTAATAGTATTTTTTATCATTCAATCATATCAACGTCTTTTTTTAACGTATTATTATCAGTAATCTTATTACGTGGGGTTTACAGTTGATATTTAATATAGGCTTTCAATGTTTTATATGGGTATATTTGAGAATTAAATAGTTTAATTAGGTATTTATAAAAGTGTGAAAAGGGTGCTTTGAAATCCACTTTTGATAAAACTGGTCTTATGTATTGGATTACAAAATACTCATTGTAAACATTATTTATGCTTTATTTAGGTATATTATTTTTATTGAGTGAATTTATGTGACTAAAAGAGTCGTTTTTGAATATTGAAATTATTTTATATATAAACTTTAATAATTATTATTTTTCTTAATTTAATTGTAATAAATATTTTATACTACTTTCATTAAAAAAAACTAGTATACCATTTATTCACTTGATAATTAGTTAGTATAACACATGAATATCTCAAATTAAGGTGCACAATAGCGAGTTTTTTTTCATTCTGTCGATTTTCATCATCGAGCCCGTATTGCTGATTTTTAATCCTTAGTATGAAATAATTTGGATTATAACGGAAAAATCAAAGAAAACTAAACTTCTTTAGTATAAACTTTTCGGCCTATAAACCTCTCGTTTCACAATTTATATTATTTCTGTCACCTAAAAGGGGAGAATATTTTCGTTGCAGACCTACAGGCAATAGTTTTTTGTTGAGTTAATTCAAGGAACAGTGGAGCGCCTTAGTCAGATTTATATCATCATCCCCGTTTCGCTTCGATTATCGGCTTAATTTTCTCGCTTCGAGTTGAGTATATATATTTTCAGTCTCGACTAGTGGAATATATATGCCTGGTTGAAATAATAAAAGTCACGATCGGTTGACGATTCGTGTAGAAGCTTGCGCTAAAATGTTGATGTCTAAAATATACTATATTAATGTATTTTTGCACTGATATTCGTTTTCTCTTTGCAAGTTGTATTTTTCAATGCAATCTTATAGTAATATATTATTACAAAATATTTATGTAAATCTTGGTTTAGGTGGACATTTTTTTTATTCTTTTGATTATTAAAATACATCATAATAATATTAGAGTTTGACTTAAAATATTTTGTTTTAATTTTAGAACTAGTTACCGACCTATATTGTTTCTCAAATGGCAATAAAAAGTCAAAATGATTAAATATATAAAAACAATTAGTTAGTTGTATCTACGAATATAAAATAATTTTTTAATGTACGTATACTGTAATATACATCGATGAAAAACAATTATACAGATTATCTTGGTTTCATAAGATAGTGAGAATTTCTAGACATAAATTATATTATAGCAACTATGCAACTATAAAATTAGTGTTTCAAATATGTATTTAAATTTAAAAAATTAGGGATGCTGTTGAATAATTAGGTGAGGGTTTCATTTACAGTGTACATTTTTTTCTGATTTTATAGAAATATGAAAATGCATTTTGTGAAAATCATATTCTACTATTAAAAATGTTTTTTTTTATTATTATTTATTAAAATGTCCTTCAAAAGTTTGTTTTACATGACAGGGATTACATCTTATTAGTAATTTCTTATAAGTATATGTCGAATATATCTACTACATATATGTATATAATAAAATTAGGACTTGTCATTGTTATGCTATTCACACTAAAAAAAGTGATGGCAAATTAATTAAAAAATAATGACGGTAAACTGATCAAAGATGACAAAAAGATGACGGCATAATTACTATATATTTTGCATCATCCTACTAGTAGAATGACGCCATATTCTGACGTCATTCCCTAGTAGGATGACGGAACATCTGCCGTCATTA
>JAYRBW010141101.1:0-15102 GCA_036023295.1 Invenusta paracnida | reverse complement strand
ATAACAGCTTCGCATCATAACAAAAAAATCGGGATTATCTTTGCTCATTTTTTAATAACTTACAATGACTTAATATTTTATTTATATTGTATATTTATTTGTAACTTAGATAAATTATTATAAATTAAAAACAAGAAATAAATTTCTTTAAGTACTCGTATTATTATTATTAGTATTATACTATATTATATTATTTTTTATTATTGTTATAATTTATCCACCTCGAGACCGCTTCTAACTCATATGTATACTAATAAAATTGGTCTATTTGTGGGATACAATGTGAACATGAAACATATTACTATGCTTGTTCACAATGTAGTATGAGGAGTTAGAGCTGTAGAAGTTTATTATTCAGACAGTGTGGCTTGCAATCCAGTGAGTCATACACGAATGTAAAAGATTAAATAAGCTTTACCAGGCTAAACTTTTGAGGGGCGATGGTCAAATGGTTAGAACGTGAGGCTTGCAATCCAGTGGTCCAGCGTTCAAATCAAGACTACTCACTCCTGGGTTTAGCTGGTATTGCGTCTAAACACATTCATGTTTGTAATTATTATTATATTTTTTAGTCTTTAAGATTATAAAATTATTTTCATATCTTCGTTTATTTTTGTATATTTGAATTAAAATGTCGTATATTTATCTTAATTATTTAAATTAACTTTTCAGGAGCATCAATCACTAACTGCTTGGTATGCTCGTGATCTCTTGTGTAAAATGTTGGTTATCGATCCACAACTGAGGATTTCTGTTGATGATGCATTGCGTCACCCATACATTAACGTATGGTATGATGACGCCGAGGTTAATGGAGTAAGTTAGCAATGAGTTCAGTATTTGTACTATAAACTGCTATTTATTTAGAAACTATTGTAGATATTCGTAATAAAGTAACTTGGAATTTCATTTTTTTTTATGTTTTAGAAATGTTCATTATTTAATTCGTCATTTACAAATTTTTAGTTAAATATGATATTTGTTTTATATTTTGTAAAACATCCAAAAAAATCAATGCTCGAATCAAAATAAGCAATTGACGTTTTTATTATTTGATTCTTCAAGTCTTAAACCAGATATCCCATCTCGAGGAAAAAACATTATGAAAACTATTATAAGTTACAACAACAAAGATTTATTTGTTTTTCACAAAATATATTTTTTGAATTGATTTAATATGTTTTTCGTTCGAATTAAATTCAGGTTATGCTCATGTTATTCTGTTAATCAGATCTATACTGTATTAAAATACTATTTTGTGTATAGGTTCCACGTTTCTTCATTTTATAATTTTAAAATGTAATTGATAAAAATATTCAAATGCGGTAAAATAAACATTTTGTGGTTACGCTCTCCTTTTGTCTATCCTGACTGTTAATTAAGTCATAACTTACTACTGTGAATGTCAACTTACTTGGCATAATAGATATTTGCCAGTTTCGAGCTAATTTGCTACCCTGCACCCCATTCCTAGCCTCCCCCTGGGCAGTACGATCACACAGTGGATGAGCGCGATCTCTCTGTTGAACAGTGGAAGGACTATATCTTCCGGGAAGTCAAGGAGTTTGAAGTGCGTCCTGAAAACATGAATCTCTGACTCCCAATCCATCCTCATACATGCACCGTACTGTCACCGATACACACAAGCAGACACGCGACAATATCTTTCCACTAATATTACGAGTCAATTTGGAATGTGGACAAACTGATACACATCTCTCATTCTTGCTTCTATCATTTTCTCCTATTATTTCTTTCTATCGGTGGAAACTTCTACTGTTTATCTGTTTTAATAGTGATCTTACGGTGCTCACGAAACCTTAATTAATTTCAGCCTACGAATATTAACATTGTTTCTTCGTTACATCGCAAAGACCAGGATTTAAAAAATATTGCCACTTTTTTTCCCTTGATATCAAAATCAATAAATACATTTAATTTGATTTGGAGATGCGATTGAAGACATGCTTATACGTTGGCATTATTACATTTGTGCACCAAATGGTGCGCATTTTTGTCATTCTGCAATTCAAGTGAGTTCACAATGGTTATCTATTACTAATATATTTTTTATATCTAAAATTATTTAATTCACTGATAAAACTGGAGTGAATTGATTTAAAAAATTCAAATTTAATCGCATTATCAATATTTTAAAATTTAAAATATATTACGCTTATTAAGGAAATTAATGAAGGCAGAATTTAGTATTAATCTTTAAAAAAGATACGGAATCAGAATTAATACTTATATATATATATATCATTTTATATAAATTTCCTTTTTTCGGTAGAACTACTTATAAAAAAATTAAATAAATATGTCGTAATCGAGCAAATAATTCGCAAGTAGAAATAATATGTTAAATTATTTATAAAATATGTTGCATTCGGTGCATTTTAAGAACATAATCAATCATATTATTAATTTGTATTGAATCTGTTTTTAAATAGTATTTACTTTTAAATAAAGAAGGGAGAAAAAACAGTTGTAGGATCATTTATTATAAAAGTTCAAACGTTTTCGAATATACAATATTCTTCATCAGGAAATTTAAAAGTGCATACAAAATGTAAATATTACAGATTTAAACAAGAATTACAGAGAATAAAATTATCAGAACGAGAGAGAGAGATAGCACACCAAGTAAAGAAAAAAGGATAGGTTAGAAATATTTAAGAAAAAGGAGGAACCTTGGGGGCAAGTTGACTATTTAAAGAAGGGGAAGACAATTTAATATGGAGAGCTTCTAAAACACGAAGATAAAAATCAGAGGAAATGCTAGCTAACATCTTAAAAAGTATTACAGTTATAAGAACAAGAGTTATGTGAAGAAGATGGTCACCAATGGCTCTCTTAATTTTATGCTAATTCATTCTTTTATCTAGGTGGTGTTTGATCTTACCAATGTAAGACTGATCAGGGTCAACCTGATACGTTAATATAAAAACTAAAACAGATTTGAGTGATTTGGGAGTTTTATATTTGAGAGATAAATATTTGTGGACCTTGAAACTGTGGAAGACTGTTACATTTTATTACAAAAATAAAATTTACAAGATTTGTTAGGAGCTTTCTTAAAAATGAAAGAAAGTTTTCCACAAAAAGAATAGAAATTACAGGGATTTTTTGGATCTTGAACAGATTTATTGGAAATTACAGAACATTTTGAAAACAGAAAAGGCTAAGACAGTGGTTGAAAAATGATACAGAATAATTTTTTTCAATTAAAATTTGTTTCAATCTAGAAACTTCAATGTAAAATAATTTCTAAAGGTCTGGAAACAAAAAATCTATTTCAAAGGACAAAATGCATTCAAAGAAAGAATTAAATTAGTGAACTTTTTTTTCTCTAAAAACTGCAAGAAATAGAGTTGTTACAAAAGTTTACAAAACAGTTTAAAAAGCTAGATTGGTTCCACCAAATTTACAAGTAATTTTTATGTTAGGATGCACAAAATTGGAGTGGGTTTTCTAAAAATGCAAAAATTGTAGTCAACATATCTAAGATATAAAATGGGTGAGTCATTTCTGTTTTGCCAATCTTTCTCATAGTGAGCCAAAAACCATATTTCCATAGTAGGAGCAAAGGGGGTTACCCATACAAAAACCATCAATTTAGATATAAAGAGAATCTTTATACAGTTAGCAACCATCAGTGGCAATAAGTAAGAGTGTCTATCGAGAATGTCTACCAGGTTCACAAGGAATGATACTTTTCAAGATATTTTTAGAAACAAAAGGTTTAACAAGTTTGTTCGGGTTATAGATTATAGAATTTTAAAATTTTGTGAAAAAAAAAAGAAGTTTTAAAAGATCTGTGAAGGAACAATTTCTTCCACAGTTTTAAGGTCCAAAAATATTTACCTCTCAAATATAAAACTCCCAAATCTCTTAAATCTGGTTTAGTTTTTATATTTACGTGTCAGGTTGACCCTGATCAGTCTTACATTGGTAAAACCAAACGCCACCTAGACAAAATAATGAATTAGCATAAAATTAAGAGTGCCATTGGTGACCATCTTCTTCACATAACTCCTGTTCCAGTTCTTATAACTGTAATGCTTTTTTAAATACTTCTTTATAACTGTAAGTACAAATTTTAGCTAGCATTTCCTCTTATTTTTATCTTCGTGTTTTAGAAGCTCCCATATTAAATTGTCTTCCCCTTCTTTAAATAGTCAACGAAATCTCGTTCTGATAATTTTATTCTCTGTAATTCTTGTTTTAATCTGTAATATTTACATTTTGTATGCACTTTTAAATTTCATGATGAAGAATATTCTATATTCGAAAACGTTAAAACTTTTATATTAAATGATCCTACAATTGTTTTTTTAAATCTTTTTCTCCAACAGTATTTACTTTTATTACTGAACAATTATGTTTACAGAGTTTTGTTTTATCGTTTTTTAAATTTTGTATGTAAAATAACGTCTAATAATAAAACTGGTTTTGTATTTTGCTTTCTTTCAGTGTATGAATCTCAATGAATCAGGGCAGTGGACTCTTGCTGTCTGATAATCTCTCCAGTTAACTTCCTTTGGCTTATTCTCGTGTGACATTTGTCTACACAATTGTCTGTCTTGTATAATTTTGTCTTCGACTACACAATATACCCTTAACCTTCAAAATAGTGTTCTACTACTGGTTATTAAATATATTCTTCATAACCACCCCCTTCCCAAACCAGTCTGCGCTTTTTAGGGTGCTATGTTATAGTCGATGATATTGCTCTTCGTCCATGCTATATTTTACTAAGCTATATATCTAGTGGCGCAGTTTAAAGACGGTATTATGCTATTAATACCTTTGTGAACACCAGATACGAACTCGGGGTAGTGGTACATTTTTTCTCTTGTCAAACACTGTCATTGTTTATCGATTCTATCACGCAACACTCCCTACACATCCCTACCCACATCGCTTTGCTCTTTTACCGATCTTTGTCAAAATGTTTCGATTTTCTATTGATGCATACCGATATATTGATTAATCAACAAACAGTGTGTGTTTGGTGTACCTATTACATTTTATCATAACCTGCGTGCATGGTGGCATAATATTACTATATTCCTTTACATAATATGCTTACCTTACAACTAGCTGATACATACTATATTCCTTTTCTTGAACCCCTTGTCCCGTCCTTTGATCCAGACTGTCTGGAAATCTAGTTGTTTAACAGTTAAGGATATAACACCACACCACCCGCAACTACAAGACAAAAATAAAGATTCATTCTTAAAAACAATATACACTGCATTTGTTTCTGAGTTCTTCAACATCCCATTTCTTCTTTTTAATCCCTGTTTTATTGTATCCATAATCGTCATTATTTGTGTGCCTGTATTATTACATATAGATACGCATTTCTCCTGTATCCTGGTGATTGTCAACTATACATTATGTTTCTCTATGTATAAAAACTGAAAAAAATAGAAAATAAGTGAATCGATTTAGCCAATATTGAAATTGCCACCACCTCACCTACTCCATAATAATTATTTAGCCCCAATAGGTTACTACATACTATTATCTTATTAATCCCATGTATGTATTAATGTAATTATCTAATTATTGCGGTAGTTTTTAGCTCATTAATAGTTTTATTCATTCTAGATCTATTTACAATAAATAATATAAATCTTTACTCCCATTTTATATCATTTTAGATAATGTGTTGATGGTTTTTTGTATTATTTTATCGCCTTTGTTTTAACCATTCACCTTTTTTGTTCTATTCGTTTTTTATATCGAGTTTAATAAAAAACTTTTAAATATGTTATAAAATATGAAACAAAATATTAATATGACATTTTTAAATATGTAGCTTGTTTTACAGCTAGTAATATTTAATTCGGTTTTTAACAGTAAGGTTGTTCTAAATAAATGTTCCTTTAAAAAGCTCGAATATGTGTGTATATATACATATATTGGCAGTACCTTCAAACTAGCTGTACACAGTTAATGTAAATATACACAGATAAAAAGTATACATTTAATGACCCAGTTTTTTTTTGCGTACATGCTTCTTTCTATATCGATTGGTCTTTTTTGTCCTCCCAACTCTCCCCCTATTCAGTTTAGCCTTTTTTAAATTGCTATATTTGTTATTTGTATTTATTATTTACATTTATCTATAGTATAATAAACTTTTTATTTCAACTTGATGAAAAGAATAACTAACACGAAATAGCAGCGATTAATAAAGTACAATTGAGCTGTATAGACGAGATATATCCAATTACTAAAAATACTTTTTTAATCAACTTGGTTGGCACCGTGTATTTGATAAAACTGTTCAAAGTAACACAATATTGTGTTTTACCCTGCCACTCTTGGCCTTCCCCTCCCCAGTTATAATATATGTATTTATCGAAGTAATTAAAAATATAACGAGCAAAGCTTTTGGAAATGGTGAACAAATATGAACTTATTTCCTATTGGGACAATTGTAGAAACAAACTGATCACGTCTTCACTATTTAAGAAGGTACACGTTGATTAAATGTAACCATTCAAATGTTCAATTTCTGTTTTATCTTTTTATACAAGCGACGCTGACTACAATTCGCAAGATGCGTCTACTGCGGACATCCTTTTGTCCTTTGGATTTTTAAGTTATTATTTTTTAATCACAACAATTTTGTGGATTGAGCACAAATATCTCGAGTTTTCTAACCTTCCCCCCCCCTTCTCACTACTGTTTCTCTCTCTGTTCTTCGCTCTCCTTGTAACATTGGTCATTGGAATTCTTTGTTCCGTATGTTAGTTTATGCTATACTTACAGAGAAGTGTATAATCAGTTTTTGGGGAAATATTTTCAGTTGAAAATAAAGAAAAATGTGAATTCTCTACCTCTACAAGCACATTCAAATATATACGCATATATATATACATATTATATATAATACAGTGTATTTCTAGTTTATGTATTTGTTCTTTTAAATGGTATGTAAATGTCCTGAAGCTACCATTAAGGTGGTAATATTAATAAAAATTTAATTTTGAAACATTGTTCTTTTATTTGTTTGGATTTTGTTTTTATCTGCCATGGGATATTTCTGTTATTTTATTTTTTGTAAAAAGCTTCAATTCTCATTTAATCCATTTCATATTTAGAATTCATCGGATTAGTTTTACTTATAGGGTGCTGTTGATATTATAATTAGTGTTATATTCTAACTAAAAGTTTTGTTCGTAAAATATATCGAATCTAAAAATCTTTTGTGTATTGCTATTGAAATCATTTTAATCAAAATTAAGGTTTTGTTTTTAATTGCGATTCATTGATAAGTATAATTTTGCTAACTTAATTTTTTTAATGAATTACATAAAATTATGCTAAAAAGGTATTAACGACAGTTAAATCTAAATTTTACGGTTCACTTCATTATAATAAATTCAGGTATGTAAATGAATTAATAAACTATTTTGTTTCTATTAATTCTAAGAACCCTAAAAGCGCATTTTCATTCGCTATACTACTATGAAAATGTTATAATATAATATTAGTCAATATTTAGCTGAATAGTTAAATATTATACAATGTTAGAAAATATATAGCATTTTTGTTAAAAATATATTTCACTGAATTACCATTGCATATATAAACTTTGGTAGAGTTGGTAACTTTTTCTTATATAATACTATATATTCTAGGATTATAAGACTGGGTGCTCCACTGTAATTCACAGCATCATATAATGGAAGATCATCTAGAAATTTGTCTTATTAGAGACAACTATATATAAGGGCAAATATATACTTTTTATTATAAATACATAGTCAAGAATTCTGAATACATATTGATATACACATGAAACAATTATCAAAAATATCCTATTTCAACATGAATTCAAGATGAAATTGTGTAGAATTACAAATATTGAGTTCCAATACAAATATATTTTTTATATTTACAAAAATTTGAATTTAGGTGTTGATTAACGTTTTTCCATTCAATTCAAACAGGAATTAGTTAGGCGTCAAAATGACTGATACGGGCCGGGCACGTGCCCCCTAACCCTCTAGATCGATGCTTGAATATACAGTTTATAAAAAAAATTGTAACTGCCTATACCTACATATATGTACATAAATTGATTTAGGAATGAACAAAAACATTAACTAATGAGGTGAGTTATGTATGTAGATTAGTGCAATCAATTGTACAGTTATATTTACATTCAATTATAATGACGTACATCTCAACTCACTAACTAATGTTGCATGCCGTATATATATAGCAAACGAGAATCATTTTGTATATATACATTATATTGAGTGTAGTAGGAAACAAACTTAGTTATTATAACGTTATAATAACTGATTTATCATTTATTATTTATGTTTTCAAAAATCGAATGTTATTAATTATTTAGTTGTAGTTGCATACAAGTAAATTTCTCTAACATATTATCAATTTTTACAAATTCATTTATGGCTTAATTTATTTTACGTAATCTATAAGTGGATGGAAAGCTATATGTCACACTAAAACAAGAAGAAAATTAAAAAAGCCAATCTCCTATAGGAAGTAATATAACTTAACACAGATAACGTGAAGGTCAACCTTCATTTAACAGGCTATATATAACATATTGAACAATATATGCCGGAGTGGTTAATTTTTAGTTTCTATCATATCTAGACAGGCTAGACTGTTTGATAAGGTCCACCCTAGCTAAATATAGACAACCTACATGTCTGAGTAACATGTAGACCCTCAACGCAATCGAGTTATACAAAGTTGTTCATAATTTTCAGGGCACATTTTATAAGTAAGGCCTATCACCTTTTATTTATTGCAGGCGTATATTTAGAAAGGCGACGCAAAGTGGGTGGCTCACTGAGATCTTATAATGTCAAAGATCTTGTAGTATCATTAGTATATATACAGCCTGCCTGCCTATAGTAGTAGACCGATGGATTACGTGGAGCGGAATATGCCAAAGCCAAAACAACCCGACGCAATGATATTGGCGTCATATTTCTCATGTCGACTTTTGTAGACGTTCGCGGTTAACATATAACTTGTAACTTATTTATATACTGTCTATATTCCAAAAGAAATAAATATTATCATATATAGTTAGAGTGAGGACTGCCATCCAGCCTGTAATTGGTTTTGTATTAGGCTAACTACCAAATTTCTCGATAAATACTGTTTGTTGTTAATCTGGAAGTGGTAAAAAGTATAAAGATGATAAACAAACGAGTTTTTTAAGGCTTTATGTCTATGACTGTTACAATGTGTAGGAACGCTAGTTATTATAATCATGCACATGCACATATATAAATATAAATTATAGTCAGCATTTGACATATATTATTATATTTTTCGTGATAAATAGAGAAAATATATTCACCTTATCTTAAATGTCAGACGTAAGGAGGCCAGGAAAATTGCTATTATTTAACAATTTTATTTTATTTCTAGCCTTGTGTTTATTTGGTTGCATATCCATACAAAAGAAATAAATACTTGTGGATTTTGTGATAATTGTTTTAACATAATGGATATAATGCTTTTTAAATTTAGTCTTAAATAGTTTTTTAGAAGAACTTTACATTTTCAAAATTGAATATGATTGCTTATTACTCAAAATAAATAAATAATACTAAATAACTTTTATTATCTAGAATTTTTGCAAATAATAATCATAATATAAATGCTTTTTCAAGTAACATACAATGAACCATACGTTATTCTTAAAATAAAGTTATACAATTTCAATTTGATGTGATCGAAACGTATATTGAAGTACGGCTATAATGCTTAAATTTAAGTGTCGATGACACCAATTTGTTTCATAAGTTTTACTTCTACTTAAGTATCAATGTTTAAGTTTCGATCACATAACCCCTAAAATAAATCTGAAATGAATTCGTTAGCAAAGAAGTTTTTAATGATTTTAATATTAATGACATATTTATTATATGATATATTTATGTATATATTTTATATGAAAATTATACAAATGAATTATACTATTATAAATAATGCATTTAAAGATGATAGTAGTAATCGTATTACCTTTATAATACTAATAATATAATAGAAAACTAAAATATGAAGTTAAAACAATTTCATATGAAATTATTTAGTATATAAATTAAATTAATATGTATTAAGTAGTATATTAATATATACTACTTTGATGTAAATATCAAATTTTCGTATTTAAACAGTTTTCTAAATTATTTTGTTACAAATCAAGCTTTTTATTACATATTACTCATTTATATCCGTTGTTTTATTAGTAAATGATTATCATGATTGTATGCATTATGCAATACGTGCTAAACTATTGACCGTAATTGTATATACCTATTAAGCAGTGCTCGCCATGGATCCATGTTAATTACAATTCTCGCCTCTTTTTTGGACAACATATGGCAGATGTTGTTTTAATGATTATTAAATTACAATATTGGCAGTTTTACATAAGAAACTTACTAAATTGAACTTATCATAAAACCATTCTGAGACTGAAGACGTGTGAATATTTATTATTAAGTGCTATATATAATAGTTGCTATAAGGTGTAATTAGGGCAAGTACTTCTATATAACAACAATTAAGTAACTAGAGAAAAGAAACGCTGAAAAGCACTAAATGTTTACTATAATTAAATATGTAAAGACGTTGGAAATTTTTCTTATGCATGATGAAACTGGGTGTGGTTATGCAGTGTTAAAATATTGATTTTTCGGTTTCGGTTTCAATTTTGATTTTTGATTATTTTTTTTCTAACCACAAATACAGTTAAACAAATGTAGTTGAAAGAAAATGAATTTTGACTGCTTCTGATAGCAATTTTTTTAGTATGTGATTATTAAATAATTTTCACAAAAACTATACATTTTAACTGTCATTACCTTAATAGATTATATTTTGTGAAATTGTTTTGTTGTAGAATGATGTACTCTGGTAAAACCTGTATAACATATATTAAGTAATCTTTTGAAATTTATTAATTGCCAGAATAGAACTGAGTGAAAATTATACACTGAACCTAAAATAATGGAGGGAGGATTTGAACCTCCATCTTCCTCTATGTTATCTATAATTTAAAAATAATACCTACTCAATGTTACTATTTTGTAACAATTATATAGTTAAACTGTATGATGGAGCTAAAAGTGAAAACAATATAGATCAAACTATTTTTGCACAGAAAAAATGAATTTACTTTTAATGGTATAGTGATAATATTATAGTAATATATTTAATTAAAAAAGGTGTAAAATAAACCTATCCAAATAGGATTTGATCTATGGGTATATTCAGTACAGACAGGAGCTGGCGAAATTATAAGAGATTAAATTGTGAAATATTCGTCTCAATTTGAACAAATAGCAAAAAATAAAATGATACAAGGTACTCATGTTCTCTATGTTTTGGACAAAATGCCCCTTTCTTACGTGATTTTTCAAGCCAGTTTTATTAGATATTGGAGTGGATCTGGTGCATCCGGGGATAGTACGGGCCACTGCGCAATGGGGGACTTCCAGGAGCTCCTGGTTGGAGTCAGCGATAGAAGAGAGCCAGATGGAGACACTATGAAGTGCTGCAGACTAGGCGTAAGTCTTGTAGAGAGACGGGAGAGTAGCCTGGACTTGGCCCCAGGAGCGTCCCGTGAGGCAGAGCCGGGCCTTGTCCTTGCTAACAGTCGCTTGGCGGTTTCCTTGGCGTGGGAATGGAAGGTGAGCTGGCAGGCTCACAAACGGTTGAGACTCAAAAATAAGAATGTCGGGCCCTATCAGGACGTTGAAGCGAAACTTGCCGTTGACCTACCTGGGGTCGAGGGTGTGGAAGGAGATCATCGACTTGGCAGTGCTCAGTGTCACTTTCCATCTGGAACACCAGGTGACGAGTCAGTCTGCCATTGTTTATATTACTATATTATTATTCACTATAGTATATTTAAATAAATCCCGTTGTCCTCCAAGTCTAGGTAATATGAATGTCAAACATTTATATATACTTTAATAAAAAGTAAGCGAGAAATATTTTTTTCAAATTTTAAATCTAGATACTTCAATGTAGACAACATACAATTTGACGCATTGTATATACATATATGTTATAGTTTTTAAATTTTACACATAAATTTTTGAACTGAAATGTTCACCTGAAATATGCCAATAGATGAGACCCAGTAATATTTCCGCTTTAATATTATAATTTAATTGTTTGATATTTATATTTTGAAAATACGTATTTTAATGTGTATATTTTAGTTTTTAAATTATTCGTCATTTTAGATATTACATTACGAAGATAATTTTTACTTTAATATATATACATACATATATTATATTAATAATCACTTTTTCAAAATAGTTCTAGATTTGTGTACATTTCTCGGGTTCAAACCATTGTTACAAGGTAACACTGAACGAAATGAACGAGTTCACAAATGGATTTAGAATGAATCGTTCCATTAATGTATTAATAAATGTGATCAGTTCATCAAGTAAGAAGTTAACATAACTATTATTACACGTATAGGTTGATATACGGAGAGTGACCTTATAGCTAACCAAAATAATTTCTTTTAACTTTATTAAAAATTTGGTTGCAGTGTTCTTGAATAGAGTAAATTTAATGAAACCTGCGTAGTTACAACTAGAGAATTTCCAAATTAGTTAGTCCCAAAACAAGTCCATATTCGACCCAGTGTGACAGCAGAATTTTTTATTTTGACTATAAGCGCCGAATGATTAAAAATAAAATATAAAGCTTTTGCGACAAGCCGGGTAACATTTATCATACTATCGTTAGGGACGTCATGTACAAAAGGATACAATCCAAAATATTGAGGTTAATATCCGCCCACTATTTAGTTATTTATAAAATGTTTTATGTGGATGTAAGATACATTTCAGACATACAAAATGTATGAAAAAAAGAAAAGCGTTTTTGTTTTACCCAAAAAGTGGATATGACTATAGCTTAATCTACTCTACTAACTATGTAATATATAAAAGAATGTGCCCGCTATAATTTGTCAAAAGGGACTCTGGACTTTGTAATGCCTTATTGAACCAATTGCTTCCGATAATTGTATTATATATAATAATTCCAAATAATTTTATTTATAAATTATCAATAATTTATAATGTTATAGAACGCATAATAACTTATATAAATGATTATAAACAAAACTGTATTAATGAAAAGGAACATCAATTTATCATAAATATCAAACGCTTTTGCCTGCTTCAATAAATCGAACCACATGTTATAGACGGTTGATTAAAGTTCAATACACCATATTGTCATCGACCGATCCCCCCTTTGTCTTTGTTGTGCCCTCGTTGTACTTGCAAATGCCTCTTTGTACGTGCAATTTATGAAAATCGAACGCCTAAGGCGGGGGGGGGGGACTACTGGCATGGGATATATACAATTAGAGGATTTGAGGGTAAGCGGAGTTCCGCTTTCCATCAGAATATGAATGCGTTGAAAAACTCGGGACAGACAGTGTTCGTTAAGTTCATCTCAGTTAAAGAATTCTGCTGCTATTTTTAAACATATTTTTTTTTGAAGATTGAAAAATGATTTCATTATTTCAAGAATAATACTTAGCCTGATAAAATGTCATTCAGTAAACTTTGTCCCACTTAACTGTTATCTATTTTTATATTAATGAGTCAAAATCCTTCTATTTCACACTTCTTTGTCTCCCTTGAAAGTTCTGTATATCTGTTACAAAACTATTCTCTATAGTCTTCTTGGTAGCCTTTTCAGTGATTAAAATATATTTTTAATTTTTTTTATCTCTATAACCAATTTAAGATGGCAATAAGGAATATAGACAATCGAAATTTATGCTATTAAAAATAATTGTGTGGATTGTTTCATTTTGAGAATTTTACTAATAAAAGTTTTATCGGCTTGAAATGTATAACTTATGGTTTAATTTATTTCATATAATGATGCTAGTATGAACACAAATAATAAGAATCTATCTTTTCGATTTTGTATATATGTATATATATTTAAAGCTTATGATTAAATACCAGGGTTGAAAATTTAATGTACATTTTTTTAGAAATGTTAGAGTCACAGATGATGAAAACGATATAGACTAATACAAAACCAAATTATTGATTTGTAGCGCATTACACGAAGTCTACACAAAGTTAAAAAAACGCCGATATAACTTTAACAGCAAACAAGTGACCCTTTAACAGACAAGAAAAACACGCTAAAATTGAACTATAGTTGTTTCATAAAAAACTGTAAATTCTTGGTTTCATACTATAAACTTTGGTTATTACTAGATCTACGGGAGATCAGAACAGCAATGTTTCGACTTTCTTATATTTCTTCTTTTACTTTTCTAAAATGCAAAAGCAGTGTATTGTTAATCAATTTCAAATGATGCTTAAAAAGCAACATTCACATATAGAGACATCCATGATACATAAAATCTGTAGCTGATAAACATAAATTGTTTTTTAACACGATGACATTCTGCCGGATAGATTTCCTAGCTGTTGTGGGAATATAGCGTGGTTGATATTGGCTGACACTTCCATGTAACACTCTCTATTTCTACAAACGTTCATAACTCTCATCTAGCATTGTTAAACTAAGACTTTTTATTTATATTGTTTTCTCAAATTTAAGTTATAGCAACTCTCATCGCCTCTAGTTAAATACAAGTTTTTGTTCATGATCTAATCTTATTTTAAACGTTTTTATTTATAAGATATTAAAAACAATCAACAATATATTTAAATACCTAAATCGTATAACGAGTTTCGAGACAACAATGTATCCTTTTCAGGTACAATAAATATGAAATTGTCGGATAATATCGCAGAATAATCTAGAATAATGAATTGAACAAGAAAACACAAAAATATAAAATCCGGACAAGGTTCGTTATAGAACGACTCCAATTACGTAACATTAAAAAACATTAAGATAATGAAAGAGAGAGAGAGACATTTTAGTCTAAAATAGGTTAAGGAAAATGGAGGCACCATTATTAATAAGAGTTCTATTTAAAGGAGGATTTTGTGTTTTAATGAAAATGGCTTCCTTGATCATAATATCGAAGTCCGATGAGCATACGTT
>JAYRBW010141090.1:0-15102 GCA_036023295.1 Invenusta paracnida | reverse complement strand
TTCAATTATTAACAATGTTCCTTTAAAACATCTTACACAAAACTGCCTCCAATGTCAATAATTTTCAGCATGTGCTGTTTCATTTCCTGTAATGCCCTCTCCATTTTTCGTGCTGTAAACGTTGTGCTGGTTAACATCTTCCAATGAATCAAAATCGTCTCGGACAGATTCCAACCTTTGGAGAATGAAGCGATCACACAAATTAATGTTGGGTCAGTAGGGGGTGGGGGCTGCCTTATAAGTCTCATGTATCTATTTTTGATATGCCTTGTTGTAATACCAGTCGTATGGGGTCAGGCGTTGTCATGTTGCAAATACATATTTTCTGGCAAAATGGGATTTGTGTTATTTCTAAGATTTACTTCCATATTAATCAGAAATTGGATGAACCTCTGCATTAATGTTTTCATTCCGTGGTAACACTTTAAAATAACTGGTATCTCTTTTGGAAACAGCTATTATAGCCAAGTTTTTCTTCTCCATATTTGATCGCTGTCCAATCTGTCATCTTCTTGATCTCCCATAGGAGTCATTCAGTACCCAATGACATTATGTGGTTGTAATTTGCGGCAGTAAAACACCTTTTGTCTACTGTCCCAAGATTTGACTTAGTTAGTCTTAATGCATAACAATCGAATAAATCTCTTGACACCGGGCTACACGAACTGCTTTAATATGCTCACTCAATGTGTGAGAAACCTATTTGGCGTGAATCCAAAGGAGTTCTAACTCGTTTGACTTAATTTCATGTACCTTAGTCTTGGGTATGTTCAGTTAATTAACCACTCGTCAAACGGTGATGGAAGAATCTTCTTCAACTAACGTTCTCATTGCTTCTAGAGCTTGATTTCGGGCTGCAGACTTGGGCCTTCCACTGCCTGGTTGTTGTCCGACACTATTCCTGACATCTTCACGAAATTCCTGGATAAGTTTTCGGACATGGGGCTCACTAAAACAATTTGCTGGCCAAACAACGCTCATGATATAATGAATTGCTTTCAAAAATAAAACAAAAAATATCGAAAACAGTTTATAAATAATCAGATTAGGAATGTCTATGAATGCCAGATTTAATTTATTTAGTGCGCACTTTTTCCAGACGGACTATATTACAGGAAATAAAGCCACTTTATTATTATATAGGCATAGCTTTTTAAAAATAAGACTATAAAATTGAGCATTACAAAATTTCAGTTTTATGACTTTTATGAAATATTTCAAATTTTATGGCTTATTTTTCTTCAAAATTTCGTTTTTATGGCGCCCTGTAATTATCAATTTGCTACCAAGCTCACGAGTGTGTGGTCCACAATAAACTAAAAAAAAAAGAAGACAACCTTATAATATTAAATTAGTGTCTATTTGTCATCAGAATATCAATGAACTAATCATCACCAACTAGTTTTACATCACTAAAAAAATATGTTACACAAAACAAAAAGCCTAAAGCAGCATTATTAAACTTCTATTATTACAAAAATTGGCAGCATATAATTTAAAAATGAAAAGATGGAATTATCGAAAATGACAGAATTGTTGAGTTAGCGAATAGTGCCTGATGATAACAACAGAATAAAATATATATAACTTATACAAAAATATGTAAACAAATGCACGTAAACATGCTACACAAATATTACTTAGTAAAAATACTGTTGTAACAAGTAATACATGTGATAAAAAATATACACAGATGTACTTGTCGTCACTAGGATAAGACAATAATAAAACCTGATCAAATCTCATCAGACAAGCAATGTCGCACACAAGGGCATCCGTAGAAACAGAAGAATACCAAAACGATAGTCTTCCATAATTACAAAAAACCGACGACGTTCATTTGTCACAAGCGTAACACAATAGAAGCATTAAAATAGCTTTAATTGCTGACAGTTTGTGAACATTACAAAAATAACATCAAGGGATGTTTAACATAACAAACAGTTATCTAGAAATAATTCATATCGATAAATAAAAAATATTTAATATTCAAAAGATCACAATTTAAAGAGAATTTCTCACTTTAATTTGACTAAATACATAATATTATTTTTGGCTAAAATTAATTATCATGGTAAAAAGTTTCGGTATTCATTCATTACAGTTTGGTATCGTGAAGTAATCAGTTATTATATTCCATTTGTGCAACGGGATTTATTTTACAAAAAATAAATAGGGCTATATCATATTTTCGCGTTTTAAAAGCTATAACCATTAAATTAGTTTAAGTTCTCACTCTATATATATTTTATCCGTATCATATCTTTACTTTTAAACTGCCAATATCACTGTGAACGTCCCAGTATTACCAGAAAAACTCACATTAAAGTTCTTCTGAAGTATTTACCAACCAAAAATTTGTTTTTTCAAATGGAGGCATATCTCAAAATCAATAAATAGTTTAAAAGATACAAAATGTCTGCTACTATTAT
The DNA here is from genome assembly GCA_036023295.1 of Invenusta paracnida. Lineage (NCBI taxonomy): Eukaryota > Metazoa > Platyhelminthes > Proseriata > Coelogynoporidae > Invenusta > Invenusta paracnida. Next base: position 12,670 of record JAYRBW010141090.1, on the reverse strand, counting down.
AAGGTATTGAATGTTGATTTCCTTTTTATTTAAATGAAACAAAAATTTAGTAACATTTGATTAAAAAGAAAAAGCTTTGTTTTTGGCCACAACACTATCACTGAAGTCAATATAATTTAAACAATGTGACAAATCCAAAAATGGCCAACTTTAACAGTATCAACAATGTCGCAAAATGTGTAATAAAATATAAGTGTACTTTTAAAAAACATCTTCCTGAAAATTGTAAGTCTTCTTTTCCGATTTATAAAATCATAATTTTATCAACCTTCATTTCAAAATAAACTTTTTGTACTTGTCGTCACTAGGATAAGATTATAATAAAACCCGATCAACTCTCATCAGACAAGCAATGTCGTACACAAGGGCATCCGTAAAAACAGAAGAATACCAAAACGGCAGCCTTCTATATTTACAAAAACCGACGACTTTCGTTTGCCACAAGCGTAACACAATAGAAGCATTAAAATAGCTTTAATTGCTGACAGTTTGTGAACATTACAAAAAAAATATCAAGTGAAGTTCACTTCAAACATATAAAAGAGCTAGGTATCCAGAAATAATTTTAAAAATTCTCACATTTAAAGCAACTAATTAAAAATATATTTTTAATAAGAATAAACTTTCTGATAATAGCTTTTTATTTTCAGTATTAATTAAGTACATATTATATAAAAAGAGTACATTTTATTTGTGAAAACTAATTTCTCTTTTACAAAAGTAAATTTGTCTACATTATATTTTTGCATTTTAAAAGCTGTAAAAAGATTACCATTAAATTAGATAAAGTTCCCACTCTACATATTTTTCTGTCTGTACCGTTTCTCTTTACTTTTAAACTGTAAATATCACTGTGAACGTCTTGGTATAACTAGAAAAACTCACATTATAGTTCATCTGAAGTATTTACCAACCGAAAATTTGTTTTTGCAAACGGAGGCATATCTCAAAATCAATAAAGATTAAAAGATGCAGAATGTCTGCTAAATTAATAGGATTAGAATATTGATTTTCTTTTTATTTAAATGAAACAAAAATAGTAACATTTGATAAAAAAGAAAAACTTTTTCTTTTGGCCACAACACTATCACTGAAGTCAATAAAATTAAAACAACGTGACAAATCCAAAAATGGCTCATATCAACCCTAATGCCGGTATCAGCAAAGAGAAATAAACCAAATTAGTTAAAAAATACTATTTAGACTGTTAAAAAAGCATTCCTTCAAATCTATTCGGAAATTAAAGAAATATTACATACGCGATTTTTAATATTTAATTTTATTACACAAATTGGTTGCATGGATTTAATTTTCGTAATTCTACTTTGACACAGATTATGTAGTATGTCACAGTTTAAATTTGTATAATCCAAATACACCAGTAAAGCATCAGTAAGTAATATAAGAAGCAATTTTATGAGAATTATTTTTTTTGTATTTGACGTCACTAGGATAAGTTTAAAATATATCCTAACCAAATGTTATTATCAGACAAGCAGTGTCGCACACACGGGTTTCAGTAAAAAAAGAAGAATACCAAAACAGCAGTCTTTAACAATTACAAAACACGACGACTTTCATTTTTCACAATCATAACACAATAGAAGCATTTAGAACATAGCTTTAATTGCTAACAGTCTGTGAAATGTATATAAAAGTTAAATCTATATAACAAATTGAACAAGCAATTAAAATGAATTATATGATCAGTAAGTATTACACTAAAATAAATTAAGATAATAATAAGCCGAAATAAGGATTTACAGAGTAATAGGAAGAAGATTCTCTATAATGTTCAGACATTACAGGAACTAATTTGTGTAACTAACACATTATAATCTAGATTATTAACTCAAGCATAAAACTGGAATGTTATGTGGCTATCTAAAGCAATAAAACATTATAGAACAAACCTCAGTTACGACAAATTATAACGATCTTCAGCAAATATTACACCGAATTCAATGTTCTTTGAAAAGGATACGCTTGATTAAATATGCACTTATTGTGAATCAATGGCAGTAAACCTATAATAATAACTATACTGCATTTTTGATAATAAACATATGCACGTTAATAATCTGATAAATTTCAGTTTTATTTGCAAACGTAAAAGAACCTGTTTTAAAAGCGGAAATTTAGTACATACGTACAACAGCAGCAGAAGTACGTAATGTAGTAATGCCTTCAAACCCGAAGGTAGCAAATTAAAACCCCGGTATACATATTACTGGCTTGACAAATTGATTTTCGTTGCAGAAAGTTAATTATCGATTGGTTGTTTTAAGAAAATAGCGACTAGTAAATAAGGATTTATATGTACATATATCCCAGCAAGGCAATGTGCAATTTACACTATATCGTTAATATTAGCGAGATTAAATCATTAAGCCACATATATGTACATCCATTTACAACTATTATAATCATTTACAAAGTTACAAAAAAGATTATAAAGGACAGTTTTGAAATATCTTTATATAATAGGTGATTCGAATCCAGAACGCTTTGAAAATTACAAACATATTAATACACAGCATGTATAAATCAATCATTAAACCAATAAATTAATGTGAATGTGCTTATTTACAAAGAGTTCATATAGAGAAATCAACTTCGCTTTACTAGCCATAAATTTAATGTTGCAGACTATAAACACATGCATGAACACAAATCACACAAGCAAAAACATTTAGACTGCCTTAAAGTTCTGGTGGTTAAAACCTTGAAAAATATATTAAAATACAGTAACATGTTTGAAATAAAGACTTATTTTAAAATGTTTAAAATACTTAATAAATCATATATGTATATATCTTCACATTACAATACAAAACAATGACATTTGAATAGAGAAAAAACAAAATAGGTACTATGAATGTCTACTTCAAATAAAATATAGCTTATGCCTCAAAAAATATAATATGTAGGAATCTAAATACACTGTTAGTCATTAAATAGTTATAAACATAGAATCCTAAAAAAAAAAACAGAAACATCGAAATTGCAAAAATCGTAAGAAATAATATATTTTTAAATTTTACAACAATCACTAATTATTTTGCTATATTTAAATTCAAGTAACAAATAGTAACAAAATAAAACAATCCTTTACTCTTGGCCACGACACTATGAGGTTAATAATCAGAAAACAATGCAACAAATCCGAAGCAACCCGAAAAACATGCAGCGGCCATTAAACTAAAATCAATAATGTGAATGCGCTTACATTACAAAGAGTCATATAGAGAAATCAACTTTGGTATTTTAACCATTAATTTAATATTGCAGACTATGAACACATGCATGAACACAAGTCAGGCATGTTATAACATTTAGACTGCGTTTAAGTTCTGGAGGTTAAAACTTGAAGAAATTGACCTATTAGTGTCTTTTTACAACAATTTTTATTAGTAATTTTACAACAATCACTAATTATTTTGCTATATTTAAATTCAAGTAACAAAATAAAACAATCCTTTACTCTTGGCCACGACACTATTACCGAGGTTAATAACCAGAATACAATGCGACAAATCCGAAGCGACCCGAAAATCATGCAGCAAACATTGACTTAGCAAGACATTAACTAAAAACAATAATGTGAATGCGCTTATTTACAAAGAGTTCATATAGAGAAATCAACTTCGCTTTACTAGCCATAAATTTAATATTGCAGACTATGAAAACAGGCATGAACACAAATCAGACATGTTAAAACATTTAGACTGCGTTTAAGTTCTGAAGGTTAAAACCTTGAAGAAATTGATTTATTAGTGTCTTTTTACAACAATTTTTATTAGTAATTTTACAATCACTGATTATTTTGATATATTTAAATTCAAGTAACAAATATAGTAACAAAATAAAACAATCCTTTACTCTTGGCCACGACACTATTACCGAAGTTAATAATCAGAAAACAATGCTACAAATCCGAAGCAACCCGAAAAACATGCAGCGAACATTAAACTAAAATCAATAATGTGAATGCGCTTACATTACAAAGAGTTCGTATAGAGAAATCAACTTTGGTAATTTAACCATTAATTTAATATTGCAGACACACAAGTCAGACATGTTAAAACATTTAGACTGCGTTTAAGTTCTGGAGGTTAAAACCTTGAAGAAATTGATGTATTAGTGTATTTCATTATGTTTTGAATAAGCTTTTTAATATTCAAACATAATTTTGTATTTAAGTGTATTTCATTGTGTTTGAATATATAATAAAAAGCTTAAATAATATCCATCATTGATTTTAAAGCGTTGAAATACGCAAAAACTACAAATCATAAAATAGAACTTTATATTATTACAGCCGCAATTAAAGAAATAAATGCATGAAAAGTAATATAGTTTGCATAACTTTTCTAGGCATCATTAACAATGTATATTAAATAATTAAAAACTTAAAAAAATATACATCCCACAATAATTAACGAGTAAAAATTGATATAACTGTGGAATGAAAGCGCAACTATTCAAAATAACTAAAATATTGCACACGTATACTTTTTTCTAAACTGTAACATGTTTGCAACAAAAATACAAAACCAATTTATTATTTTAGTTAATTATATTATGAGAAATTAAAACGTTAAAGCGACAGAAGGAATAAGTCACACACAGCACACACAATTGATCCAATAAATATTTAATAGCACTCAGCAATTTAATGTTATAATAATATCCAATAATAAAATATCCACTTTCAATTTCAATACCAACAATTTAACGACTGAAACGGTCACGTATTGACATTGAAATAAATTATATGTGACAGTACATAACTTACAAAAATAATTCGTACTTAAAAAAATTATGTGATATACGTCCAATTCAATTACGTATTAGCGAGGAAGACGTAATTAAAATAATACATGCTTTCTTAATTTCCTTTCAATATCAAATGTTATTGTATTTAAGTATAAAAGGTATTTTCTTCTATAATAAGTCGCTATTTTTCTATCCAATAAATAAAAGACAAATTTTCTTTCATATCATCCAACTCTTTCAGTTATAAAAATGATTCAACCACCGAACTAAAAACACAATTAAAATTAATCTTATGCTCTAGAAAAAAATAATCGAATAAACTAAAAAAATACTAGTATTACAATAGTAATAAATTTCATACCTTTTTGTTGTTGTCATATTTTTGGCTAACATTTTTATATTCAATCCTATCTAAAAATTTTATTAATTATAATAAATTAACAGAACTATAAAAGATTTCTCACCTTGCCTGGAACTCCTTTGTACATAATGAATGTGATATATTCTCAATGGAGTCACACAGGCAATGTGTGTAGTCATACGTCGGGTAGATGCACCTTAAAATGGGAGAAAAGTACTACATGAAATAGTTTTATAGAAAATTAAATATTCGAATACATTTCATTTTAACGAACAGAATCTTGTTAATAATATAAGCCATATTAGTTTGCATTAACAAACGAAACAGAATAATTACATATTATACTAACTGAAACAAAGAGCAAAATTAAATACCTACCAATCATTACCAGTTCGATGATGCGGTGTGAATTTAATTCTGTAAGCAACGGGATCCTGCTTGCCATCTTCCAATGTGGTTTTCATGCGCATAGTTGCTTCACCTTCAGCAATCTAAAACAATGCATATGCCATAATATGGGTTCTACAGATTATTTTATGTAGTGCATCTGCAAATGTTAATAAAACATTAATGGGAGTAAATAAATCTAGAATTAAAAGATAAATAATTCTAAGCTAAATTCGTAATTGGTCCCAAAAATAAAATGAAATAGTTATGGTTACCTAAAAAACGAACTCCTTTACGAATACTAGAAGCTTCAGATAATCATATTAACGCACTGTAAACTTTATTATTAGTTTACAAAAATCAATAAATCATTACTAAATTTAACACGGTACAAACGCAGATGAACACATGCAGTTGTCTAAATTAGTGCGAAGTTTTAGCTATAATTTCAGTTTTCAAGTGTGAAGTCTGGATTTGAACACAGATGACATATTTTGATTCACAAAATCGATTATAACTGAACTAAATATCTAAAAAGGCTAATACAAACAAAAACAAGATCACAATAAAAATGGGTTAATATTTGATGCAAAGTGGAAATTTAACATCTGACTTGACATGCATACAAAAGCTTTCAAAATAAAGGAGAAATGCTTTTACCTTGCCTTTACGCATATCTTCGAATAGAATGATTGACTCCTCGATTGGTCTATCTCTCCAAGGAGAAGGGGGAGAATTATGGCCCTTGAGTTCTTCACTTTTCTGATGACAAACGTAGCCGTGTCCCCTTCGAATCAGTTCAACTCCCCAATCATACAACTGTTGAAAATTGTCGGAGGCATGAGTCACTTTGTAGGGAGTATAACCTGCAAATTTAGCATATTAAGTCCATTTAACAGAATTATTTAAATTAATTTTATTAAACCTACACATGCCACCTACTACAATTTGATGAACATAATGGAAGAATCAAAAGCCCTATGCAAGTAATTTTAATTATTCTATTCAAAAATAAAGAAGTACAAATAATAAACTAATAAATGTATTATAATTAACTTACCTAACCACTCCACCATATCAAGAATTGCAGTAAAGAACTTTTCTTCTTCTTTTTCGGGATTAGTGTCATCATATCGTAGATAACAAATACCGTTATTTTTCTATTACGAAAACACAATAAATAACATATAAATATTTTAACCAAGAGTAATATAATATTATATATATATGTAGAACTTACCTTAGCAAACCCAAAATTGAAGTTAATGGCTTTAGCGTGGCCAATATGCAGAATACCATTTGGTTCGGGTGGAAACCTTGTAACAATCTAAAAATTATAAAACACAAGCTAAAAATAAACACGGACTAAAATAATGAAAAGAATATTTAATTACCATTCCATTTGTTTGCTTAAGATGAGTTTTCAAAAGATCCATTGTCTTTGGTGTTACAACATATCCATCAGTTTTGTAATTTTCACCTGGTTTATGGAACTTTGCAGCATCACCAACAACATCTATAAAACTCTTGACTTCACCGCGAGGTCCTATCGCTGATGAGTAATCAATATCATCTTCCACGTCTCCATTATTCAGCTTAGCCTTTACAGAATTCGCGGAATCGCCAGATAGCTTTAAATAAAATATGTATTAATGTAAATGTTTAATAATAATAATCCTTGATAAACACAGTACGGTTTTTACATATGTAATACGCATGAAAGGTAACAAATGAAATATATATATGACTATGATACAAAAAGAAGTAGGTAATCATTACTACCTGATATTTCAAATACATATCAGGGTGGTCATGATAATATAAGACATATATTGAAGGAGAAAAAATTATAGTATTTTATAGCAATTTTGAAAATGTCATCATTAATGGCACTGGTGTAATTTAATTTTGTAGTACTTGTTAATGTTGGTGGTATATGGTGCAAAATATGTATAATCAGTTAAATAAGATGACTAAAATAGCTAATTATAGTTTATTAAGAATGTGTTTACTTTGCATTGCTGCTGATTGAAGTTTAGCAGTTATTTATATTTAATTTTCCTCGAGAGTTGTTGCCGTAACTTGTTTTTAAAAAATCTGTAGAAATTTTCTATCTACTTTGTTTTAAGAATAAAATTATACTTTTAAAATTCATCATTTATTGTATCTATATTCTCAAACAAACACAAAATTACTCTTAAAAACTATCAAAAATAAGTCTATACAAAAATAAGGTATAAATAAATAAACTAAAAGCTATTTTAGCTAATTATTTTGTAAAAGTATAATCAAATAATAAACATACAATGTATAAGGCTAATGTTAAAGCAAGGACATTTATTGAAGCCTCTTGAATTTCAAGGACTGCAAAAATTAATTTAAACAATACCTTAGTCTTGGATGGTTTTTCATTGTCAGCAGCTGTACGTGGGCCCAACAAATGCAACATCTAGAACGTAAAAATTATAATTTTATAATTTCCATAAAACCTTGGTAACATTACCAAAACAAATAAGTCAGATTTACTTAGAAGTTTTACTTTTGGTACTAAATAAAACGAATTGTACAACAGTAATTTGAAATATCCTGTAACATTAAAAGTCACTAGACAACACAAGTTTGTGAAATTATCTTCACTTATATTTTATATAAAATCTGTCATATGCATAAAACTAACACTCTCAAAGTATAATTATACATGCAAATAATAAGTTTATCGATGATCATGATTTGTATCCATGTCAATAAAAAAAGATTAAATACAATTTAAATATCGATTAGATAACAACTAAAAATGTACTTCACAATTGTATAATTAAAATAGTAAAATTTTCACCTGCACATCAATTTCATTTTTAATTGATTTTGGATCAGCCCATTTCAATTTTGCTTTTGCTTCACCTAAATTAAAATAGTGTTCAATACAATAAGAAAATTGTAATTATATAATGCTGATATGCAAATAAATATATATAAAATTACATCAGCAATACTTTACCGAGTAATCGACCAGAACTAAAATGATAGCGTTGTTCTAAAATTTGATCTTTGTACTTAGCGATGACTTCCTCTACCTAAGGAAACATAAAAAAATAGTATATAAAGAAATTAAACGATGTAAAAGTCATACATTTTAATTTACAATTATAACTTACTGTTTCGTCAATTTCTTCAGGAGTGACAACAATACCAATGCCACAACTATTTTCAAACTGCGATATATTAATAGAATTCTCTAAATTGGATAATAAGTACTCAAAAGCAGCTGAAAAAATAAACAGCACAAATGTAAATATAATGCTGGTCATATAAAATACTTAAAATAACCATACCATTTAATTGTTGTTCTGAAGAAATTTTTGCCTCCATAACATATTTTAGTAGAAAATCATCTTGATTAGAAATTTGTGACTTCATTTTAGTTGCCATGTGATATATGAGATTTCCTTTGGCTTTTTCAATGCCATTTGAATATCCATTAGCCTGAAAATACATAAATAATACATACATACATACCTGAACCACATAAGTAAAATACAGGCAGTTAATATGAAAACTAAAATATTGAATCTTAAAATTGATATTGTTAAATATATCTGTACATTATTATTAAAATATATAGCATATTCATTTTGTACAAATATCAGAAATAATGAAGTAAAACGTTATTATGTCAAATTTCGTACATGATTTAAACTGGCCATGCTTTCTGATGAGGCAATCTTTTTAATTATCTATAAAGGTTGATAAACAGAATACATGGTATACTATTGGGCACCAGATAACCCCCATAACTTATGTCAGCTAACAAGCAAAGTTACACAAAATTGATGGTTAATAAATATTGAGAGTATTTTTCTGATATCTCTTAATACTTTATATTATTTGCAAATTGAATAACTATCTCAGTTGTCAGAATGTGGGTTTTCCCCTGATTGCTTTCCAAGAAGGGGCACCACCCCACAATACACAGATTGTTCAGTAGAGGCTACATGAGGCATTCCTAAGTGAATTGGTAGAAGTATTCAAGAAATTATCTCTAGGTTTAAATCTATTAGTTTTCATTGTCTGGGGCTACTTGAAAACTTGGGTCTTCACCTGAAGTCCCTATTGTCAGATCACTTTTCATACATTGGCATACTGCTGTTTGATTGTATAATTTACATATATAATGTATAATGTATATGTATAATGTATGTATAATGCACATGTATACATGTATAATTTATATATATTTAATCAATCATTTATTGAATCAAAGCTACAGATGAAGAATGTGTCAGTGCCTGTGGTTATAGCAACGAAAATTAGAAATTTCGTCAAAATCAATGAATTCAGATTTTGCATAAAAATATTATTTGACTCTGAGAATAATGAAGCTTCTTTAGAATAATGTTAAATATGGACTTGACATGTAATTAAATAACATAGCTTGTATTTAATATCAGTAGAAAGTAATAGACAACTAGCTTTATACAACGTCCATAAATAATGCCACAACTTTCATACAATTTTATAATTTAATTTCACATGTAAATATTTTATCTTTTATTCATTTTACTTTTACTAGGCGTTTTGCTATATTTTAAGCGTATTACTTTTAAATACCTCAATAATAATGATAAGAAGTATTTATATAATCATACACATGCCTATCAGTATATAAAAAAAGCTAAAAAATAATTTTAAATTAAAATTTGCACATGGTCTGTCCGCAGACATTTAGATTTGGAAAATTAAGAGAACTAAATCTTTGGACAGTACCACATATAAAAACATGTTTGGTCAGGATTCAATTTCAATCGATTTAAATTACCAATCATACACATTATACAAAGCATAACTTAAGAACTGAAATGCTGGAGACTAAAGTGTCACTTTCCATGCACAGTGAACATAAAAATGTGATCAAAAACTAAAAATTCTAGTTTTAAAGCTACAAAAATTAGTTGTTTGTTAATCTATTAAATACAATCAATCAAGATTTCACTGTTAAAATCTGTCTATTTAGTCTAGACATTCTGGCAAAATAATCTGGACAAATTGCTAACAAAGGTTTGATGATCGATTGATAATTGCAGATATAGGTCCCAACTAACACCTCTGAAAAGACACAAGCTGAGGAATTTCAGGAATTTTTTCTAATTTTCCATATTCATTTATTGGATATTAAAGGTTTTTTCATTTTATACTATATAATTATTTTTAAAAACCTTATTTTGTTTTAACCTTTAGATAACATATTTTATTTCAATTTGTTGATCTAAGTGTTTCCTATCATTAAAAATAGAAATTAGTTTTAAATATTCTATAATTCAAATTCTCTACTTTAGAATATTAATAATTATTAGAGTATTTTGGGGATTTAAGGCTAAAAGTGGTTTAATTTTCAATATTGTTTAATAAAAATTTAATTATAGAATAGATAAGGCTAATTTCTATTTTAAATGATAGAAAACACTTAGAGCAACAAACTGATATAAAATATGTTCTCTAAAAGTAAGAATAAAACATATATTTTCTAAAAAATACAGTTTTTAAAGACAATTAATTAGACAAAATGAAGAAAATCAATCATAACTATTAATATGGAAAACCAAACAAATTTTTTTAAAAGTTTATTAGCTTGGGACTTTTTTCTGGTGTTAGTTGGGAACTAACTCTACAATTATCAATCATTAAACAATTTGTCCAGATTATTGTGAATTTAGCCAGAATGACTGAACTAAGAGGAAGACATGCTGTGATAAGAGGGGAGACATGCAGCCATTTAACCAGGGGAGTGCTAGTAAGTCCAAATAAGGCACAGACAGGCAGGAATTATGCAATCTGTATAATTGTAGGGTATAGCATGGGTCTAGAAAGAGAAACCTACTCATGCATGCATACAAATATTATATAATCTTACTCAGCTCAGAGTTGGACATCTTACAATGGAGTGAGTTAATTTGTACTGTTATGGTCTTATCCCATGCTATTGTGACACATGCTTTGTTAGATATTGTAGAAGCATGTGGTGAAAAATTGGCCTTTAAATTAGTTATTTGGAAATTCCGAACAAATCAATTAAAATAATAACCTCAAAAAACGTATCAGTTAATTTCTGGCAGCCCTGTATAATGAGAAATTCGTGTATACAAAGAGAAATTGGTGTATATTCACATATACAAAGAGAAATCTACATATATATGTGAAGTTTACATACCTTTTGCAACCCTGGTGTACAACATATAAATAAATGTTAACAATAAAATAGTTTAACCAGCCAAGGGTAACAAAAAATACATGAAACAATATTTAGATTTTTTAAATTACAGAAATAATTTAAATTTCATAAACAAGATATAGACATAAGGCCATAAATGCTGTTGTTGTTTCTAGGAAGTTTGATTTAAAATTCCTGTATATAAAGAATAATTTGTGAATATTAATTCATATAAATTTACATAAAGAAATTTGCATTTACCATATTTACTCTAATAGAACCTGGACTATAGCAGGGGTGTAGCCAGAATTTGTCAATGGGGGGGGGGGGGTGCACAGGTGTCAGGGGGCGCAGCCCCTCCTGGCAGGGGGTTAGAGGGGCTCTGAACAAATTTGAACATCCAAAAAAATTGTGGATTTTATATGAAGTCAGAGTGACTAGAAGTAGGTAATAAGTATATAATATACATTTAAAACATGCTTTTAAAATATATTTTGCCAAATGGTTGTTATTTTTTTAGCATTATAATTGTTTGAGTCAACAGTATTACATTTTTCTAGTAGTATACCTAATTACATAAAAATTATTTTTTTAAATTTAAATGCAAAGAGTCAATTTGATCGAGCTGATCCTTTAATAGAAGTGTCTCATAGCTATACAAAATTTAAGAAGGTATGTGACTTTTACCGACAAAACATATATGTATTAAAATATAAGAAAACATATACATTTTTGCAGATGTTTTTGACAATTACAGGATTTTAGATTGTCCTTAGTTTATAATACATATGTATGGACATCTAAGAGAAAAAATAATAATACAGATTTTATACAAATATATACTGATTTTATACAGCATATGTACATATTTGTTTGAAAATTACAGGATTGTAAATTATTTTTAAAATACATAAAAACATCTAAGAGAAAAATATATA
>JAYRBW010141079.1:0-15103 GCA_036023295.1 Invenusta paracnida | reverse complement strand
TCTGTTTTATCTATTTAGTTATGCACAAAACAAATATTTATTATCATTATACTACTCACAAGCAGGGGTAGACGAGCTGTAGTACAAAAATGTTTTTTTTGTTTTTGTTTAAATTACAAATAAATATAAGAAATAAAATCTACAATTGATTCGATGAATTTTAATATATATTTTTAAAAAGTATACATTCAAAACACATGAGTCGTGTTTCTATGTGTACTCTATAGTATAAAGCTTATAAATAAGCGTAATATAATAGATAAATAAATGAAAATGTTATGAGCCTAAATTGTCGTTTATTTACAGTAATAAACAAACATTCGTAGTTCAACTCCCATTATTTCCACTATCATCTTATCAGGTATTCCCGGTTGGCCCCCTTCTGCAACCCCAGCTGGTCGGTCGTGTATGGGCTCCACTGCTGGTGATTCCACCACCCCTGTCGCCGCTACCTCTGCCTCAAGTAACCACCTCCACCAGTATCCCTCCTGGCCGCCTGTACACGGCACTGCCATTTCCCCTCCGCCAGCCACCGTTTCTACGGCAGCTACCTCCACTTTGGCTTCGCCCCTCCCGGGTGCAACTACTGGGCTCACAGCCGGACCAGGTGACTACCCGCCCGGTTATGCGGACTATCTCAGTGCCCGGGCTGCCGCATCCTCCCTTAATCCTTTTGATCCTACACGTTAGTGGAGTTCTATTTACTCTTATATTATAGTACCTATATGTGTATCTTTCTCCTTATTAAACGTGTGCTTTCACTTACAATTATTGAATAATAACAATTGTTTCAAGTCAAATTACTTTAGTGTAAAATGTTTCCTCACTATGACCACTATAACCACTTGTAAAATTCTGGATAGTCAAGTTGAAAAAATTGGAATATCACAAGCTAAGCATTTTTCGGCACAGTATTTCTACCTTCGCTATTAGAGCTTAATTATGCTTTAGTTTACTTTAACTAATTTAATTGCTAATTACCTATTTACCATATTTTGTGAAAAGGTTATCTAAGAAAATATTTTTCTTGAAAAATAACATAATAAATAATTATTTACTTAAATAAAAGAGGTTTTTTTTTAAATGTTTTCTAAATTTATCAATGAAAAAGATTGAGAACTATATCCCAATATTTTATCAATTTAAATATGGATTTTATTAAAATATATAATAATTTGGACTATTTAACCCCTTAATATTAATACAATATTATGATCAAAAAGTATAAAACCCAATGGCAATGCTGTGTTTCCTAATATTATATGAAAATATTGCAGCGTTAAATTTTACTGTATAATCACGTTTCCATGGCAACATTAGCTCTGAATTTGTAAACTATACTATTAGTAGGCTTCAATAAATTCAGCCAGTTAGACATGGCGTGCTGATGGGATTTGTCCTGTTTGTGGTGTCGCTGCCTGTAATGATCATTTATTCCTCCCTTCCTCACCATTGCTTCCCCTTGTTTTTATCATCCTCAGGTGGGAAAGGGGTGGATGCCTACCGCTCTGCCCTTCACGACTACCGCAGTCTGACGCAAGCACCAACCGCTGCTGCTGCCGATCTTTATTCTCACGTAAGTAACTACCGACAAAAATATACAGCCAGAAGTGAGGACAAATTTTAGGTTATAATACTTTCATTAACTGTAATGCGCATGCGAAACGTTGTAAGGCTCTCGTTTTATTTCTAGTCGACAACAGTTCACCGTAGTTAGTGTAGGGCTCTGCTGCGACTTGTAACAAAACACAACTCTTTACAAACAAATTGGATTTTTATGCACTAGACAACAACAAAACATGCCTCGTAACGTTCGAAATCGATGAAGGTACAACAAGTAGTAGTAGTTCTACAAGTTTTTTATCTTAATGATTATTAACAGAGTCTTGTCAGTTGTCTTATTTATTTATAGCTTTTTTAGCTAATTATATATTATTTTATATTATGGTTGTATTCTTAGTTATACTGTGATGGACATTCCCATAATTTTGGAAACATTCATTCTGTCATTAGTAAATTACAGTCACTCAAGTTTTTAACTTCACAATCTACAGTGAATGAAATAAAGGCTGTTCTTAAAGTGACAATTTTGCCGGTATAGATATAGGCATTTATACGAAGGTATTGTTCAATGCTGTATACAAATATGTTTTACTAGTCAACACATATGTTTATTTATTATATTTCTTTAAACTGTGTTTATTCGTAAAATTATAATATTATGACCTATGGGGATAATCAAAAGGACGCATCAACATTCATTCCAACTCATTAGATAGGTGCTATTGAAGCCATATAGTATAATATGTATCTTGTACTGCATAGACATTCTAAAAACCGTCCACCTTCAATGGAGCGTATAATTACGAGATGCTCTTTTGGTTTTGCCTCTTGTGCATAAATTTGTTTACCAGCTGTACTTCGTCTGTGTTACCAATGTTACGAGATATGATTTTTATGTTGTCACTTTGTAGACATTTGCCACTTGTGCCCTTCTCGATTTTGAAGGCCACGGGATGTGGGTTTTATGTTGTCACGTGCATAATTTTCAGTTATTGGACAACTGACAGGAGTTTTCCGTTGTTACATGTTACGATGTAGTTGTGTCTGTAACATAGCTTTTTCCATTGCATGAATTACTGCCCCTATAGTCATATTACACCTGTAAATTTATTGTCGTCTGTGCCTCTATTAACTCGATCACAAATTGACTGATTGAATTTTGAAGGTTGAACTTGTGTAGTATATTTCGTCATTTTAACAAATGAATTGTCAAACTGTATAAATTGCAATAGTTAGGTCGTCCATTATACAACATAAATGTTCATATTATATACAAAAGTTGGTAATATTATTTAATGTCGTAAATAATTTATTTATATAATTAATCAAGTCCATTTCTCTTATGTTGAACTATAGTATCACTGTATGTACATGAATGATTTCAATTAACCTCAAATTATGTCCTGGTTCCATTTTACATAGGTGTATCAGATACAAGATAAAAAAGGGAGGGGGTTGGTGGTTGAGATGCAAAGAGAAGAATGTTAAGCATGCCTTAGCCTTTGTTGCTT
This sequence comes from Invenusta paracnida, assembly GCA_036023295.1. NCBI lineage: Eukaryota > Metazoa > Platyhelminthes > Proseriata > Coelogynoporidae > Invenusta > Invenusta paracnida. The sequence goes on along the minus strand of JAYRBW010141079.1, from coordinate 12,029 downwards.
TAGAAATCTGCATCATGTTCCCCCCGAAGAATACTCTACTAAAGCAGCAGAAAGCAGTAGTCGCTTTTCTTCTAGACAACAGACGAAGAGAAGATATAAAGAGACGTGGTCTGTGAAGCGATGTCGCCGGCATATATCGCCTTGCCAGGCAAGAAAGCTATCCACGCGCTTCTTGCACTGCTTAGTGTCGTCAGTGAAGATAGAGAAAATGAAAATAGGAAGACGAGAGATTCTCTTGAGAATTGAGCTGCCTCAACAAGCCCAGAGGGGATACTTGCTTGCTAGCCTCCTTTGCCCCGTCTTCCATTTCCATCCATCCATCCATTCAGCCGTTCGTTCGTTCGTTCGTTTCTCTCTCCATCTCTTGTTAGAATGAGAGAACTCTGACTGAGAGGCGACACAAGAAGACTATTATTATCGATAAGTTGGGAAGGGGGGAAACTGCTTTCAGCTGAGCTCTTCAGCAGCACTATATACACACGAGCGCGCACTAACCGGAGGGGGGGGGGACTCGACTAAAGTTCGATCGCCGCACGGCAGTTCCTCATCAATCCATCCATCCTCTTCCTCATCTGTGTCCTGTGACTTCATCGTATCGACGATTAGCCGCCAGAGGAGGGTTGAATATAGGGGAGGAGAGAAGAATTATGGTATTTCAGTGCTAGAATCGCGCGGTCATGCCTGCTATTCTGCTAAGGTCTACAAGGAGGTTGGGGTGGGTGAAAGCATCAACTTGACGGTCGGTCGGTAACTGTGTCCTTGTCCATACTGCTTTGTTCTGTTCTCTTATAACATCTAGTATATAAAGGAGGAGCATGCATTCCTCCCCCCCTTGTTTCTCTATCTCCGTGAGTGTATGTGCTAATTTAAACTATACGTAGTCTATTGTCGAAAATGGGCAGATTGTGTTGAATGGAAACTTAACTTACACTATATTGTGATCATTTTTGTGGTTCTTCAAAAAAAGAGCGTACATGTTTTCGATTGAGTGACATAGTACAGTGAGTCTAGAAACTGATGGATCATATTTGCGATGTTATATTTTTTATTGCATTCGCTCACTATACTTTTATTTCTTTAAATTAAGTTTATCATTATAAATTTATTATGTTCGTACAACTTTCAAATTAATTCGGTTCTTGAGGCAATCTCTTTCTTTAAACGTAATGTTTCTAAAATTAATATAACTGATAATTTAAAGTTTTGAATCAAATTAAGTTATGTTATTCTTGTCTACCTTAAAACTTTATAAACCGTGATGTAGTGATTATATTTTAACCATTATAAAAATGTGTTTGTTCTCAATATAACAATTGGCGTACCTATTATACTCGTGTTATCAAATCAGTTACTTACTCAGTTATTAAATATAATAATTAAATTATAATAACAATATCTCTAAAATCTCCCAATAATTTCTGTACCAAAAGAAAGGAAAAAGCAATCAAGATAATTATTAGAATAGTATATTAATGATAAAAATGAATCCGTTAACAATTACAAAAACTCGCTAGCTAACTGCTACGATTTGATTTACGTGATTAAACCTCAATATTTGATTAGTGATTTTATGACCAATTATACACGTATTTACATACCGAACAAAGGAGTTCCATTCCTCTAGACTTCATCCAAACTCATGATCGCTTGTCACCTTATCAAACACAGGAGTCCAATCTTTCCAGATCTTTTTCCAAATACTTAGCATCGTTCGCTAATGGGCTTGCTTCCGAATACTAAAAAATCGCGTTCTGTCAGCGCCCACCCGACCTGTCAATTCGCTTCCCCTAACCACACTGAAACTTTTTCACTTTACTCTTTTCCCATGGAGATTTTCAAATCAAATTCAAATCAAACTCCATACAATAATTGACCATTCCAAAAGGATCGCAAACATTGCATAACTTTACTTTGGTAAAAGGTATTTTACTGAAACATAATTTAATCCATATCTCGTAATTACAGACTGATCATATTTTACTTAAACACAATCCATATCTCGCAATAAAAAGACGCACCAAATTATCTAGCAAAATCAATATTTAATATAGTCGTATATGGGAACACTCGTATGTTTATTTTTATATTTATAGATTAGCAAAAATTTTAAGCCAGTTGTGAATTTATAACTTGTATTCAATTGTATTATATTTTACTGCAGTATTTTTCTGTAACTCTGATAATGTTATTTTATATGAAGCAAAACAAATATCTAAACGCGTATTATTATATATATTCTGTTTTTATTATTCATCAACGTGCACACTTGCCAGTTTATGAAGCATTTATGTTTGTATGATATTGAAGGATCCCTTAAATAACTGGTCGGGAGCAAAATATATTTTATCTAACGTACTGCATAACTATTGACGGAAACTCACCTAAGTATATTAATATAAAAGAGTTTATATTTTAAGGTCTAATTTATATATTTTGCATATTTTGCATAATTTGAGTAATAAGTTTTTTGTGTAGGTATTTTGTAAGTACATATTATCATGTATATATGTATATGTCAGTCAGGGTCCTACACAAATATTCTCTACTGTACATTTGTTTGAGATCTATATGTTTACTAAATTTACAATATGAATTATAGATTTGATAAATCTTGTAAGCTGCAAAGCTACATTGTTCGTGTCAAGGTTAACTAAAAGTTGTGTTCTTTATTTAATGAGTCACACAACTCCGAGATGTCTCTGCATTTTCTAATCCTACAATTTGTATAATTGGCATGCACATGTAATAATATGTGCGGTACCTACCTAGCCCAGTGTTGTATTTCTGTTATGTTTGTGTGAATGTATATATACAGATGGCAGCCAGCGCCAGCAGTTATGACAAGTACGCAGCCAGTCTTTATGGCAGCAGTCGGGATAGCCTTTACGGGACAACACAGCGAGGGCTTTCTTCATTCACAGGAGAGAGCCCCTTCCAACCGAAACAGACATCCCCCTACACAGACCGCTCTCCTTACATAACTGGTTAGTAGTATAGTATCCATTTTTAGATACATATTGTAGTATTATGGTGTGTAACAAAATAACCGTTGATAATTTTCTGCTCATAATGCTGAAAAGTATGCTTTGATTAGTACTTCAAACACAGGAATTTGCTTGTTTTATATATACGTAATTGAAAATAAAGGTGGGACGACTGAAATGAAACAAATTCAAAGTATTTGTTAATATTATTATTTGGTAATTTTCGATTTTCATTTGATTTTTTTAGTGGTCTTGATATTAAATAGTTTCATAGCTTTTTATTAAACAGTTTAGAAGCTTGCTGATAAATCTCTCTTAAGCATAATATGTAATCAACTTTTATTCACTGACAAAAATATTTCATTTTATTATAACGGGAATGAAGGATGGTGTGATTGAAACTTATGTATAAGAAAATCTTATTAATTAAATTAAGCGTGATTGACATTTAAACTCAAGTATTATAGCCGTTCCGAATGAGTTAAAATGATGTAATCAAAACAAATTTTCAATCCTTAAATACGTCGATTTTTTCTTGCACTTTTAAAGTATCTATTGAGATTACTTAAGTTTCATTTTATCTTAATAAAATTTAGTGTGCATTTTTATTTTCCAGTTTTATTTTTTTTAAATCTGCAATCTGATGATATGGTTATTTTTTTAACTTAAGGAATATTTGTTTTACAATCTAGTATTTTTAAAATAAGGGATTTGAAATTTTTTACAAATATCCCCTAAAAATTTACTAATAGTCAGCGAATATTTCAACCGACGTGATTTTAAATATGTTAGCGGAATAAAAATACTGTTTTATTGTTATCCTTTTCCGTAATGTCTAGTCTTAAAGGTAGTCACATTTTCTGCTTTTGTAAAATGTATACCATAGCATTAAACGTATTCTATATTATTTTTATTTGAGAATACCCCGTCAATATGCTTTATCTTACAATTTAAATAAATAAATATGCTATTAAATACTATAGATATTGATATTTTACAATATAAGTACATAATTGGCAGCAACAGAACGAATTATATTTAGGTGGAATAATATCCATTATATAAATAGGTATTATACAATCGTACGCTAATATTATTGTGAAAAAATACCACATTAAATGTAAATATGTAATGTTTTGCACTGCTGCTCCGGCGTAATTTTAATTTACAAATTTCCGCAAAAAATGTTTATTCATCCTTCACCCAAATCGCTTTTGTTGTTAGGTCCATGAGATCGTATTTTCATTCTAATAAATTGATGACAGTCATATCAACACATCCATATTTTACTAGAGTGCCTATATAGCGAAGTTGTGTTCAAATTTGTTTCTAATTTTATCAGCGAGGCGTCCTTTGTTACCTAGTCAGAAGCATTTTATTCTAGATATTACAAACTATACGCAACTAGCACTTTTAAAGAACCGGTTTAATTTTTCAGTTTATCCAATGATGTTTTATATTCTCAAACAATGCAAAGTTTTTGACGTATAATGTTGTATATCAAATACAATAATCGGTAATATTTTATTATCTATTTCTTTTGTCTTATTTTGCACACTTCAGAAGAGGGTTTAATAATGTATTTACTTAATTATTATGTAAATAACATTATAACGAACACAATCAACAGATTTGAAGAAAAAAATGCTAGATTGTATAAAATTGATTTTTTAAGTCATTTTAAAGGATAAAACTCAAACATATAAATAGAAAACACAATATGTTTGCAGAAATTATAAAATCATTGGGAAAATTGAACATTATTCATAATTTCCCTATAATTTGATAATTCGATTGATTGGAGTTAATTATTTATTTATTACAATATAATTGAAATTTACTTTGGAAAAATATTTGAAATAAATAAAAGAAAAGCCCCTTTTTATATTAACTTATATTTCATATTTTTAAGTATGAAATAAACTTAAGTATTTAATCATATCATCCGAGTTCTATATAACATAAGTATTTATCTTTTGATAGTTAGTTTCTTTCTCGATTTACTAACAACTGGTTGAATATTTCTCGGTTATATAATTAATATTATCTATGAACGGTTACAATAAAATGTTTCTACACAATTTGCTCATTTAATGTATATAATTCAACACATTTTTCTGAAACGTAAAAATAATTGTTTTCTTCGTATTTCTTCCATGCACAGGCACCAATCCTTTCTACCCTCAACCGAGCCAATACTATCTTGCTGCTGGTCGCCAATTCCCACCTACAGGGCCCTCCTTTTCCGACCCTTACCGAAATCCAATGCTACAGAACATGCCCTTCAATCGGTACCCTTTCTAAGAATGGGATACGACCTCACTTTTTTGCTGTTTCTGTTTTGTCAAAATTTGAATCTTGGTCATCTGTACATAGAATGAAATATTGTTGCCGTAAACTACCGTACCAAGGTGTTCCTGTTATCGCTGCCCCGTCGGAGTTTACTTCTATAAAACGATTTCATTTTATGGATGTTTATTTATCGATATGCTTCCTTAAATTAACACCTATTTTGTCTTCAAACCTTAATTCTATGCAATTTAGAAAGCAATAAAACCCATTTGAAAAATCAAATCATTACGAATCATTAACTATGCAGTCTTTTGCATTAGCTGGAGTCCTGTTTCATACTACCTATACCTATTTTTAGGCTGTTGTATATCTTTCATTTGGAAGGTTTTTTTACATACATCTACTCACACTTATGTTGTTTGTATTTTGTTTCTGTAAGTCCCATGAATCTTAATGTTAGATATAAACTGTTAAAATATTTAATAAAGTAGTTTATGTAATAATTCTGTGGCAGTAGCTATTGCATACTAAGCTATTTAAAATCATTTTTATGATTTTATTTAAGAATATTATCTTAGTCATACTTTATGGCTTTGTTAAATTTCAATTAAGAACGTTTATAAACATTAATTTTTTAAATAATTATAATGACATTTAAAGAAGTTTTATTCCCTATATTTCGACTAATAAACTATCGATTGTATATCCTTTTTTGCTTTTGAAATCAATATGTTGATGCATATCATGTACAGCCATTCTATTTAATCTTGTGGGTGTTATTCATATGTCTTGAGTTTTCTGCTCTCATTGCAGAAAACTATTTATCCTTGTTTTCGAAGATTTGACGTCTCCTTTTACATCTTATTATCAAACTTAACAGTTCATAGTAGTACGTATATTATTATTCCTCTATACCAAAAAGTAGTTTCTAATTTTCTTTGTATATTTTTTTTAAATTTGTAGTATCAATATTTGCAATCTTCTTTATTTTAACTTTTTTCCCTCTTATAACGAGTCTCCATTCTCTGATTTCATGTAGTATTTTTACTCAGACTAGTGGAAATTGTTATTTTCAATCGACTTATTTCCCTTAATTCCCAGATTATGCAGTGTTGCAGCTGTTATACTATTATCTGTACAGTTAAAACATGCCAAGACGGCACGGCACGTGTCTATTGTTTTAGTCATTTTACATTAACTTATTTAAATTAAGATTTCCGAACAAAAGTTCTGCATGTTTATGTTTATTAAACATGCTTTATTATAATGTACAATGTTTTAAATGATTTATATATGTTGTTGCCCATTTCATAATGTCTTTTCTTCATCTTTTCAATTGTCATACATTACTTTATAGTTAAAACCAGACTTTATTGACCTGTCGTATTATACATACATGCATACACACATGCTTGCTTACATGGTCTTATTGGGGTTTTCTGTGAACGAATTTATTAAACTAGGTGTAAAACGCCTTTTTAAGCTTCAATACGACATTATATTATGGTCGAAGATTCAGATACATCTATGCCATAATAGTTACCCTGTACATACCCTTATACAATTGAACTAATATAAATTTCATTATTGTCGCGTATTTTAACATGGACGTTGTATAAGGGCCATAGTTTTATGCTCTGAAACACTGTAAATGTAACGAATTGTATAAGTATTTATGTTAGATCCTTTCTATATAATTATTAACAATACACAAACTGACAACCATTTCTCATGTCTGTGTTGCTCGTTTCGATTAACAGTTACTTATATATTATTATATACGAGTACTACCTTCATGCAAACACAAACCTTATTGTTATGTATTTTTCTTGATATGTAAGATACTCGTTTTCCCCCTACTCAAGACACCCTAATTATGATTCGAATGCTACTATACAATTTCATATAAATACATAGCATTAATTATCTAATGTTTAGATATTAGTATTCATTTTTTTAATGTTTTGTGCAGTCAGCGTCGTAATTTTTTAATCTTAGGTACTTAATGGTCGTATTCCTTTTTTAATTTGTGGTCTGCTATAATCATTATTAAAAATTACTTTTAAGAATACGTCATTTTTTAATCAATCATTATTAAAATAATTATGCAAAATAGTACATTAATATTAAATTGAGGGTATAATTTCTTTAGCTCTTTTTAATAGACCTCACTTTTAAAAAAGTGCAACTGTAACACTTTTATAGTTTTGACAATTAATAATTTGTTTTTTTATATCTGAAAACATACAATATTATATAAATAATTAATATATGAATAATTTTGTCCTTTTATTTCACTTTATTAAAGATGACCTTGTCCTAACTGGATCCCATATTCTTTTTTTATACTTTAATAACTAAATGGCAAATATCCTTTCCGTTACTGCACATTATTGAAGTAGATATATTATTTGTAATACAATAGTTTTCTTAATTGCATAATCCAAACTAGGCTATACTATCAACTGTTCATTTATCGCAGGCTGTTTAGTTGTATTGTTAAACATTTTTCTTCTATTGCTCTTGATTCATGACCAATAACTATACGATTGTTTTGTTAATAACGTCATTGACGACTAAGAAAAAGATATCGTCAAAACGTATGCACTCCACCCATGTAAGTGGTTACAGCCGTACATTCAGTCAATACGAAGAAATTAATATATTGAGTGTTGTTATGGCGACTATTTCGCTTGTTCAGCCAGGCTTTCTTTAGTGTATAGCGCTCGCTGTCAGTTGCCTTTCTGTTTCCCACGTCGAGTTATAAGTCTCATCTGTCTTGCCTTCTGTGACTCTCTTCGTTCTCCTCCTTCTTCGACTAATCTTTGGATAGTTGAGCCGTTTTTCACCGGTATAAAGATTGGCTCTCTCTCTCTTGTCTTTATTCTTCACTGAAAACTGGCACAACCTCCTCCCCTCCCGCCATTCTTTCTCCCCTTAAACGAGCTCGTCTAGTTTTCTATTCTACTATGGTCTTTATACTGTGTGCCTCTTTCGTCTCTCTTCCCCCAGACCCCACCAGACTACGTATATTCCTGAATAGTGCGTATAGGGAGGAAATTTTGGAGCTATTGATTTCCAGGGCTACCTAAGAAGAGAAAGGACACTGGAATACTGTGTAAAATTGGAATAGTTGAGACACATGGAACCTAAGAGAGGGAGTGGGATAAGAACGTCAGGGTATATTGTCAATAGACACTAAATGAACCTGGACGGACACAAGGTCCCTTCTTCAAGCCGATTTCCTCTTCTACCCCGTTATCGTGAATGTTAGGGGTGTGCGAGAGGTAATCTTTTGTTACTCAAGCTATGTTTAGAAGAAAATCGAAGATTCTCGAAAATCTTATATTACTAGCCTGCTTTCTTCACGTAGTCTGATTCTTGAACATATTAAACAAAGAAGTATTTATAATCTATGTTGAATATATATATTTCTTATAAGCTGTCTTATTTTCCAGTTTTAATGATTACGAAATTTGATGAAGTACATATTCATGTAATATGTGTATTAAAATCTAAGTAGTAAAATATATTTTAGTATTTCAAAATGATAGCTTTTTCGTTTACTGTGGTTATTTCTTATTATGTAAAATACATAACACTTACTTTAAGATTGTACTTCAGATATAAGTGTTTGTAAAATCGTATTATCATTTTTTGCAATAGTTTAATTTTGAAGTTAGCAAGTAAATATAAACTGCAATTAATAGATTAGTTATTTAATTACATTTTTTAGAACTTTGTGGTATTAGTTTCATGTCTTCATACCAGAATTAGCATTCATCAAGTCTGCTCTTCATTTAGACTAATTTGACTTGTACACTATCAATCTAATTAAGCAAAATTCCTACAATCCGCATATATAATATTGTATATACAAATAAATAAGTTAATACTTAGCATTTTTTAAATTATTGTCGTTGAATATCATTTTACACTACATTCAAATTAGTTATAGATTTACTTGGTAGGTTTTAGTTAACTAAAATACGAATTATTTCTTTAAAATGTCGGTCATAAATTGATTTAATGGTTTTCTTCTTTATATTACGAAAAATATATTTATTATACACATTTAATTTTTTGTAGTACTGATCGCATAATATCAGTAGTAGCTAAAAATATATTGTTATTTGTGCCATATTTGATGGGAATATTCTTCTTTTGACAGACGACTAATAAAAAAACATGTGCTCCGAAAATAACAATAAAATTGTAACAGTTTCCTGTGTTTTAAATAAGAAAAATTAATGATTAAATAACTATATATAAAGAATGTTTAATTCGCAGATAATATAAATTCAACTTATTAAAACAATTGCTTTGTCCTCGGTTTAATTATATATTCTTCTAATAATAAATATAATCGAAAGTATCTAATATAATTTATCGATAAAGAACGGCAATTTTTACAATTATGACTTCTAATGGACTATACTTATTTGGACTTATATGTAGGTATATTGAAGAAAGATTAGTTAATTTATTAATTATTTTATGAAGTAGGTACCACTAGTTATATTCACTAGGTACTAGGTACTAGTTATTATTTATTTGTAATTTCAAGCGTTAATAAAATATATGTGGCCCATTTGGTTAATCATTTACAGTCAAACACAAAAAACTATAATTTTATATAGTAACGATATAATTACATAATACAATTATTGTATTAACTTTTTTCATAGTATTCAAAGTCCAGAGAAATTGAATGAAAAATATTTAACACAATTTAGATGCGACAATTGCGAAATTATCTGTACAATTAATAATTATTTCAATTATTACCTAAAGATGACATCAGTAATTGTCGACCTATTTCACTGCTTCCTAGTCTAAACAAAATATTTGAGGAAGGGATATATCAAAGATTATATACATTTAATGAATTTAATAATGTTATAAATGATCAACAATTTGGCTTTAGGAAATACTATAATAGATGCTCTGATTACAATCCATGACTATATCATAAATGAACTGAATACAAAAAATAAGGTAATAGGTATATTCAATGACCTCAGAAAAGCTTTTGATAGCATTGACACTAATATTCTAATTCAGAAATTAAAATTTTATGGCATATGTGAACCCCTAAATGATCTATTAACTGACAGATACCTCAACTAATAATGCTGACTCTAATTAATACCTGATAAAATATGGAGTTCCCTAAGAGAGTGTATTAAGACCAATGTTATTTTATTTATACTTATTATATACATTATACATATATATTATATAAATGACATAATATTTTTCTCAAAAAATTATAGTAACATAAATCTATTCGCTGCGATGATACTAGTTTATTCTGCACAGCAATGGACTATACTGAACTAGAGAAATCTGCTAACAAGACATTAAAAGAATGTGAGAAATGGTTAAACTGCAACAGACTATAATTCATAAATTATAATAAAACCCATTATCTAATTTTCCCAAAAAGATGTAAAACGACCAAACTAAATGAAAATTTTGGAAACCTACAAATTAAAGAAAAATCTTCCACAAAACATCCACAGTAACTATTCAGAATAACTTAAAATGGAATGAACATAAAAACAACACTATGAATAAAATAAACAAGCTTTTTCCACTGTGCTTTAAATTAAGAAAAATTGTATCAAAAGAAAAAAGTTAATTAATATTTAAAGCATTAATATTTTTAGAAATTAACTATGCCATAGAAGAAAATCTAGCTGTCTTTGGTTTAAACCATTGCAAAGAACCCCAAATAGAATTTTAAAAATATTATTCTACAAAGGTAAATATATCTAGGTATTATAGCACAAATGTAATTCACTATGAATTAAATATTCAAAAATTGAAGACCACAAAATTAAGATTATTCTTATTGATCCATAGACATAGACATACCCCATTATTGCAATTCCTTTACAATTAAAAATAAAATAGTGAAATACAATTACGACCCCCTAGCCAGAAATACAAGAAATGCTCAAAAGCTAATAAATAATAAAAACTCATACAATATTATCAATAAGGTAATTGACGAATCTGTTACCATTTGGAACAAAACACAAACTAGTAATCATATGGAGAGGAAAAGAGACACCGTTAAAAATTATTGTGTCAATAACTGTTAAATCATACAGATCTATCAACAATTGTTAAATACAATAAAATAAAATACTCGATAACAATTAGCATTGTCAGTTCTGAGATTAGCTAACTCATATACATATTATTATCAAATTATAACTCTATCTGTTCCTACGTTTATCAATCTTTAACTATCGACATAGTTTCCAACATTTCTTTTTCGCGTTAAATAATAAAGAAGAAAAAATATTTGTAATTTGTTAATATTGTATTACCTACTATTAATATTGACTATCCACTAATACCTACAATTATTTACTATATTATATATCTATACGAACAACTAAATTAAATCTATTATTATACAACTTATCAGTAATATAGTACAACTAGTATACATATATAAATATATGGGGTAGAAGCATTTCGCCGTATCGCATTTGGCCGTCCGATTATTTATTAATTATTAAAATGGCATCTCGCCTTATCGTATTTGGCCGTCCGATTATTTATTAATTATTAAAATCGCATGTCACCGTATCGCATTTGGCCGTCCGATTATTTATTAATTATTAAAATCGCATTTCGCCGTCCGATTATTTATTATTTATTAAAATCGCATTTCGCTGTCCGATTTACGTACATAGGTACTTCTCAAAATCACATTGCTGTACTTGTTTCTGGAAT